>ONZH01015785.1:0-16739 GCA_900303285.1 Rhinella marina
ATAGATATAATCAGGTAGACTACACTGTGTTTATATGATATAATCAGGTAGACTACACTGTGTATTACCATAGATATAATAGGTAGATACACTGTGTGTTACCATAGATATAGCTACACTGTGTTTTATAATAGATATAATCAGGTAGACTACACGTGTGTGTGTACTATACCATATAGATATAATCAGGTAGCCATAGATATAATCAGTAGTTGTGTGTGTTACAGGTAGATTATAATCAGGTAGACTACACTGTGTGTTACCATAGATATATCAGGTAGACTACACTGTGTGTTACCATAGATATAATCAGGTAGGACTACACTAGTGTGTGTTATCATAGATTATATCAGGTAGACTACACTGTGTGTTACCATAGATATAATCAGGTAGACTACACTGTGTGTTACCATAGATATAATCAGGTAGACTACACGTGTGTTATCATAGATATAATCAGGTAGACTACACGTGTGTGTTATCATAGATATAAATCAGGTAGACTACACACTGTGTGTTACCATGAGATATAATCAGGTAGACTACACTGTGTGTTTATCATAGATATAATCAGGTAGACTAGTGTGTGTTAATATAATCAGGTAGACTACACCGTGTGTTACCATAGATATAATCAGGTAGACTACACTGTGTGTTTACATAGATATAATCAGGTAGACTACAGTGTGTTATCATAGATATAATCAGGTAGACTACATACCGTGTGTGTTATCATAGATATAATCAGGTAGACTACACTGTGTGTAGTATCATAGATATAATCAGGTAGACTACACTGTGATATAGCAGGTAAGACTACTACTATCAGGTAGACTACACCGATAGTGTACATAGATATAATCCAGGTAGACTACACTGTGTGTTACCATAGATATAATCAGGTAGACTACACTGTGTGTTATAGATATAATAGGTATCACTGTGTGTTAGATATAATCAGGTAGACTACACCGTGTGTTACCATAGATATAATCAGGTAGACTACACTGTGTGTTATAGATATAATCCATAGACCTATAATCAGGTAGACTACACGTGTGTTAGACTAGGTACACTGTGTGTTTTATAGATAGTAATCAGTAGATACAGGTAGACACACGTGTGTTATCATAGATATAATCAGGTAGGACTACACTGTGTCGTTACCATAGATATAATCAGGTAGACTACACAGTGTGTGTTACCATAGATATAATCAGGTAGACTACACGTGTGTGTTTACCATAGATATAATCAGGTAGACTACACCATAGTGTGTGTGTACCATAGATATAATCAGGTAGACTACACTGTGTGTTACCATAGATATAAATCAGGTAGACTACACCTGTGTGTTATCATAGATATAATCAGGTAGACTACACTGTGTGTGATATATCAGGTAGACACACTACCATGATATAATCAGGTAGACTACACACTGTGTGTTTATCATAGATATAATCAGGTAGACTACACTGTGTGTTACCATAGATATAAATCAGGTAGACTACACTGTGTGTGATATAATCATAGATATAATCAGGTAGACTACACTGTGTGTGTTACATAGATATAATCAGGTAGACTACACCTGTGTGTTATCATAGATATAATCAGGTAGACTACACTGTGTGTGTTACCATAGATATAATCAGGTAGACAGGTGACTACATGTGTGTTGTTATATAGGTATATAATCAGGTAGACTACAACGTGTGTGTTACCATAGATATAATCAGGTAGACTACACCTGTGTTGTTATCATAGATATAATAGGTGTGTTAGACAGGTAGACTACACTGTGTGTTTACCATAGATATAATCAGGTAGACTACACTGTGTGTTATAGATATATAACAGGTATATAATCAGGTAGACTACACTCGTGTGTGTTATCATAGATAATAATCAGGTAGACTACACCGTGTGTGTTACAATAGATATAATCAGGTAGACTACACACCATGTGTGTGTTACCATAGATTATAATCAGGTAGACTACACTGGTGTTTACCATAGATATAATCAGGTAGACTACACTGTGTGTTATCATAGATAATACAGGTAGACTACACTGTGTGTGTTCCATAGATATATCAGGTAGACTACATGTGTTTACCATAGATATACAGGTAGACTACACTGTGTGTTACCATAGATATAATCAGGTAGACTACACTGTGTGTGTTACCATAGATATAATCAGGTAGTACTACACTGTGTGTGTTACCATAGATATACAGGTGACTACCACCGTGTGTTATCATAGATATAATCAGGTAGACTACACTGTGTGTGTTATCATAGATATAATCAGGTAGACTACACTGTGTGTTATCATAGATATAATCAGGTAGACTACACCGTGTGTGTTATCATAGATATAATCAGGTAGACTACACTGTGTGTTACCATAGATATAATCAGGTAGACTACACTGTGTGTGTTACCATAGATATAATCAGGTAGACTACACTGTGTGTTATTATAGATATATCAGGTAGACTACACCGTGTGTTATCATAGATATAATCAGGTAGACTACACCGTGTGTGTTATCATAGATATAATACATCAGGTAGACTACACCGTGTGTGTTATCATAGATATACAGGTAGAACTACAGTGTATAGATATAATCAGGTAGACTACACCGTGTGTAGATTAATCATAGATATAATCAGGTAGACTACACTGTGTGTTACCATAGATATGATCAGGTAGACTACAGGTAGACTACACTGTGTGTTACCATAGATATAATCAGGTAGACTACACCGTGTGTTACCATAGATATAATCAGGTAGACTAACTGTGTGTTATCATAGATATAATCAGGTAGACTACACCGTGTGTTATCATAATATAATCAGGTAGACTACACTGTGTGTTAATAGATATAATCAGGTAGACTACAACTGTGGTTATCATAGATATAATCAGGTAGACTACACTGTGTGTTATCATAGATATAATCAGGTAGACTACACCGTGTGTTACATAGATATAAATCAGGTAGACTACACCGTGTGTTTATCATAGATATAATCAGGTAGACTACACCGTGTGTTATCATAGATATAATCAGGTAGACTACACTGTGTGTTACCATAGATATAATCAGGTAGACTACACCGTGTGTTACCATAGATATAATCAGGTAGACTACACCATGTGTGTTATCATAGATATAATCAGGTAGACTACACTGTGTGTTACCATAGATATAATCAGGTAGACTACACGTGTGTTATCATAGATATAATCAGGTAGACTACACTGTGTGTTACCATAGATATAATCAGGTAGACTACACTGTGTGTGTTATCATAGATATAATCAGGTAGACTACACTGTGTGTTACCATAGATATAATCAGGTAGACTACACCGTGTGTTACCATAGATAATCAGTAGACTACACCGTGTGTTATCATAGATATAATCAGGTAGACTACACTGTGTGTTATCATAGATATAATCAGGTAACTACACTGTGTGTGTTATCATAGACTATGTGTGTTATCATAGATATAATCAGGTAGACTACAACTGTGTGTTATCATAGATAATCAGGTAGACACATATACACTGTGTGTTATCATAGATATATCAGGTAGACTACACCGTGTGTTATCATAGATATAATCAGGTAGACTACACTGTGTGTTATCCATAGATATAAATCAGGTAGACTACACCGTGTGTGTTATCATAGATATAATCAGGTAGACTACACCGTGTGTTACCATAGATATAATCAGGTAGACTACACTGTGTGTTATCATAGATATAATCAGGTAGACTACACTGTGTGTTATCATAGATATAATCAGGTAGACTACACTGTGTGTTACCATAGATATAATCAGGTAGACTACACTGTGTGTTATCATAGATATAATCAGGTAGACTACACCGTGTGTGTTATCATAGATATAATCAGGTAGACTACACTGTGTGTTATCATAGATATAATCAGGTAGACTACACTGTGTGTTATCATACAGGTAGACTACACCGTGTGTGTTACCATAGATATAATCAGGTAGACTACACCGTGTGTTTATCATAGATATAATCAGGTAGACTACACTGTGTGTTACCATAGATATAATCAGGTAGACTACACCGTGTGTTACCATAGATATAATCAGGTAGACTACACTGTGTGTTACCATATAGATATAATCAGGTAGACTACACCGTGTGTGTTATCATAGATATAATCAGGTAGACTACAACTGTGTGTTATCATAGAAGATAATTCAGGTAGACTACACTGTGTGTGTTATCATAGATATAATCAGGTAGACTACACTGTGTGTTACCATAGATATAATCAGGTAGACTACACTGTGTGTGTTACCATAGAATAATCAGGTAGACTACACTGTGTGTTGTTACCATAGATATAATCAGGTAGACTACACTGTGTTTGGTGTATCATAGATATAATCAGGTAGACTACACCGTGTGTTACCTGATATAATCAGGTAGACTACACCGTGTGTTGCAGTAGTAATCAGGTAGACTACACCCGTGTGTTACATAGATATAATCAGGTAGACTACACTGTGTGTGTTACCATAGATATAATCAGGTAGACTACAACTACTACACTGTGTGTTATCATAGATATAATCAGGTAGACTACACTGTGTGTTTACCATAGATATAATCAGGTAGACTACACCGTGTGTTACCATAGATATATAGGTTACTACATGTGTGTGTTAGATATAATCAGGTAGACTACACCGTGTGTGTTACATAGATATAATCAGGTAGACTACACTGTGTGTTACCATAGATATAATCAGGTAGACTACACTGTGTGTTACCATAGATATAATCAGGTAGACTACACACTGTGTGTTATCATAGATATATCAGTAGACTACACCTGTGTGTTATCATAGATATAATCAGGTAGACTACACTGTGTGTATCATAGATATAATCAGGTTAGACTACACCGTGTGTTACCTATATAATCAGGTAGACTACACCGTGTGTTACCATAGATATAATCAGGTAGACTACACGTGTTATCTAGATATAATCAGGTAGCTACACGGTGTTCATAGATATAATCAGGTAGACTACACCGTGTGTTACTAGTATAATCAGGTAGACTACACTGTGTGTTACCATAGATATAATCAGGTGTGACATAATCAGGTACACTGTGTGTTATCATAGATATAATCAGGTAGACTACACTGTGTGTTACCATTACATAATAATCAGGTAGACTCACCGTGTGTTACCATAGATATAATCAGGACTACAGTGTGTTACCATAGATATAATCAGGTAGACCACCTACCATAGATATAATCAGGAGACTGTAGGCAGGGGTAGTCCAGGGAGTATACCCAAATCCTGCATATTGAGACCCCACTTCTCAGGCAGAAACCAAGAGGGACCTCTGACCATTCATGAAGTTGGACTACTGATCCCAGGAACATTTTTCTGGAATACCTCCATATGAACCAATGGAAAAAAGGGGGTACCGCTATTCATTAACACGGCAGGACTACCTGGAGGTAACAACCCGTGATTAAACCGTGAGTACTGATTGGCTGGTTATAAGTCTGCACCCGAGCCCCATGAGTGAAACCCTACTCTGGGGGCCCCTGGTATTGCCCAGGACGTCTGCTATAATAGACCCTTGTTTACAGGCCGTTTCAGGGTGTGATGTTCTAATGTCTACGATTAGATAATAATAAGATATATTTTAGGAGATAATCCCTCATTCTGTGATCGGCCCCCTGGGGGGGCTAGGAGGAGCAGAAGTGTTCATTACTGTCATCATTAGTAAGCAGAAACATTAATTATTAATTATTAGTAAATGGTAGAATATTATCAAAGTTTATGCTGCTTTTATTACTATTATTATTCCTAGTAATTAGTGTAGTATTATTATACTTGATACTGCTTTTATTACTACTATTATTCCTAGTAATTGGTGGAGTGTTATTATACTTGATGCTGCTTTTATTACTATTATTATTCCTAGTAATTAGTGGAGTAATATTATACTTGATACTGCTTTTATTACTACTATTATTCCTAGTAATTGGTGGAGTTTACTTATACTTGCTGCTTGATATTACTATTATTATTCCTAGTAATTGGAGTGTTATTAGAGTTGATGCTGCTTTTATTACTATTATCAATCCTAGTTATTAGTGGAGTATTATCATATGATACTGCTTTTATTACTATTATTATTCCTAGTAACTAGTGGAGTGTTATTATATTTGATGCTGCTGTTATTACTATTATCATTCCTAGTTATTAGTGGAGTATTATTATACTACACTGCTTTTATTACTATTATTCCTTATAATTACTGGAGTGTTATTATAGTTGGTGCTGCTTTTATTACTATTATTATTCCTAGTAATTAGTAATTATTATATTATGCAACTTTTATTACTATTATTATTCCTAGTAACTAGCGGAGTATTATTATACTTGATGCTGCTTTTATTAATATTATTATTCCTAGTAATTAGTAATTATTATACTATGCTGCTTTTATTACTATTATAGTATATAATTAGTGGAGTGTTATTCTTGCTGCTGTTGTTATTACTATGATCATTCCTAGTAATTAGTGGAGTATTATTATACTATACTGCTTTTTTTATTATTATTATTATTATTCCTAATAATTAGTGGAGTGTTATAATAGTTGATGCATCTTTTATTAATATTATTATTCCTAGTAATTAGTAGAGTATTATTATACTATGCTGCATTTATTATTATTTTTATTCCAAGTAATTTGTGGAGTGTTACTGTAGTTGATGCTGCTTTTATTACTATTATTCCTAGTAATTAGTGGAGTATTATTATACTTGATGCTGTTTTTATTACTATAATTGTGCCTTATAATTGGAGTGTTATAATTGTTGCTGCTTTTGTTACCATTAATATTCCTAGTGATTGGTGGAGTATTATTATAGTAAATGCTGCTTTTATTACCATTATCATTCTTAGTATTTGATGGGGTATTATTATAGTTGCTGCTGCTTTTATTACTATTATTATTCCTAGTAATTAGTAATTATTATACTTGATGCTGTTTTTATTACCATCATTATGCTTTATAATTGGAGTGTTATTATAGTTGATTCTGCTTTTGCTACTATTATTATTCCTAGTAAATGAAGTATTATCATAGTAAATGCTGCTTTTATTATTATTATTATTATTATTATTATTATTATTATTTGATGGAGTAATATTATAGTTCCTGCTGTTGCTTTTATTACGGTTATTATTATTGCTAGTGTTTGGTGGAGTATTTTAATAGTTACTACTTGTATTAGTATTATTATTACTATTTATAGTACTTGGTGGAGAATTTTTATAGTTGCTGCTTCTTTTATTTGTAATATTAGTATTATTAATAGCATTTAGTAGAGTATATTATAGTTATTTCTGCATTTATTGCTATTATTGGTATTATTAATTGTAATTGGTTAAATAATATTATAGTTGCTGCTTCTATTAGTATCATTTATAGTAACTAGTAGACGTCCTGTAGTTGCTGCTTTTCTTATTATTATTATTATTACTTTTACTATTCTTAGTAAATGGTGGGGTATTTTTATAGTTAAAGCTGCTTTTATTACTATTATTATTCTTCTTAGTAATTTGTAGAGTATTTTTATAGTTACTGCTTTTATTACAATTATCATTATCATTTTTATTTTTAATAATTGGAGTATTAATATAGTTTCTGCTGCTTTTATTACTATAATTACTACTACTAATATTCATAGTTATTGCTGGAGTATTATTATAGTTGTTGCTGTGTTTATTATTATTAGTTTTATTTATAGTAATTGTTAAGTAATATTACAGTTACTCCTATTATTTTTCATAGTAATTGGTAGATGTCTTATAGTTGCTATTATTCATAGTAATTGCTGGAGTATTATTATAGTTCCTACTGTTGTCATTATTATTACTACTATTCACAGTAATTGCTGGAGTATGATTATAATTGCTGCTTTTACTACTACTATTATTGTTATTCATAGTAATTGCTGGAGTATTATTATAGTTGCATTAGTAGTAGTAGTAGTAGTAATTTGTGAAGTAATATCATAGTTGCTTTTGCTATTATTATGTGGATTATTTTAATAGTTACTGCTTTTATTGCTATTATTAATATTCTTAGTAATTGGAGAATTTTTAAGGTTGCTGCTGCTTTTATTTGTATAATTATTATTAGTATTATTATTAATAATAGCATTTAGTGGAGTATTATTGTAGTTGTTTCTGTGTTTATTACTATTAGTAGTATTATAAATGGTAATTGATTAATATTATAGTTGCTGCTTTTATTATGCTGCGTTTTTATAGTAATTGGTAGATGTCCTGTAGTTGCTGCTTTTATTATTATTATTATTATTATTATTATTATTATTATTATTACTACTACTACTACTACTACTACTCATAGTAATTGATGGATTATGTTTATTATTACTATTATTATTCCTAGTAATTGGTGGGTATTTTTATAGTTAGCGCTTTTATCACTATTATTATCATTTTTATTTTTAATAATTGGAGTATTATTATAGTTGCTGCTGCTTTTATTACTATTATTATTATTACTAATCATAGTAATTGCTGGATTTTTATTATTATTATTATGGTTGCTGATGCTTTTATTATTATGCATAGTGATTTGTGGAGTATTATAATAGTTGCTATTATTATTATTATTATTATTATTATTATTATCATTCATAGTAATTGCTGGAGTATTATTATAGCTTTTGCTGGGTTTATTACTATTAGTATTATTTATAGTAATTATTTAAGTAATATTATAGTTGTTGCTTCTATTATTATTTTTCCTAGTAATTAGTAGAGGTCTTATAGTTGCTGCTTTTATTATTGTTATTATTATTCATAGTAATCGTTGGAGTATTTTTATAGTTGCTGCTGTTTTTATTATTTTTCATAGTAATTGGTAGATGTCTTATAGTTGCTGCTTTTATTACTATTATTATTACTACTACTACCATTTATAGTAATTGCTGAAGTATTATTATAGTTGCTGCTTGTATTAATAATAATAATAATAATAATAGGAGAAGTACTATTATTATATTTGCTGCTTATATTACTATTATTATTACTATTCCTAGTAATTGATGGAGTATTATAGTTGCAGCTGCTTTTATTCTTATTATTCATAGTTATTTTTGGATTAATATTTTAGTTGCTGTTGATTTTATTATTATTATTCATATGTATTCGTTCACAGTATTTTTGATCTTGTAATTATCACTCTTATTTTTTATTCTTTCTTTTTCTTGTTACAACAATTAGAAGTATTATTGTTTATAAAAGACAGGATCCTGTTGCATCAGTTCTCATCCGTTTGAGCCATTTCCATCGGAAATCCTTTTTTTTTGGGACGGAAACAAAAGTACTGCATGCAAGACTTTTTCCCCCGTCTGAAAAAAGTGAATGCAGCCTTATTAGTAGGCGGATGATTAATCTTGTAATCATTACCATTAGGTGATTGAGGACATTAATACTTCTGTCTTGTATAATAATTATTGATAAAAAATAAAGGTAAATTATTATTATTATTATTCACATTATTGCTTATTATTACTAGTATTGCTAGTATTAGTAGGGGGAGTATTGTAGTTGTTTTGATTGCAGTTATGCATTACTTATGTTGTCATATTCTTGCTGTTTAGATATTATTAATATAAGTATTGCTGTTATTAATACAAGGTGGAGTTTTTTACTCATTTTTAGTTATTGTTAGTGGTACTAGTAGTAGGTGCTGTGTATTTCTTGCTAGTCGTATTAGTATTTTAAATATTAGTGGTCAGATTATCATTAGCACCACTTGGAGCCGTTATTGCAATCTTTATTAGGAGGATTGATGCCGATTATTATTACTGCTGTTACTTCTCATGTTGGTATTAGGCAGGGTATTGTCATGGTGTTGCTCTTTTTATTGGTATTGTTAATACACTTTATTATTACTCGTAGCTATAGTCTTGTTTATGATGATGATTACTCCTGTTATTAGTACTAACTAATGGAGGTGGAGGGATTAGTACTAGTTTTATTACTATTGGTAGGAGTTGTATTACTGGGAGGATATCCTTGTTACTTTTGCTGTTATTGTATGATTATCATTAGTGCTGAGGAATATTATAATAATATGAGAATTATTAGGAGTAGTATCAGTAGAAAGATTAGTGTGGTGAGAATTGTTATTAGTATTATCAATAGTAGTAGGGGTATTAGTATGTTCTTATTAGTACTAGACAGATTATTTGAGGGGAATTATTACTACTAGAAGGAATATTATGATTATTATTAGTGCTAGATGGAATATTACTGTTATGGGAATTATTATTTTGACTACAAGGAACAATATTGCTAAAAAAATGATTATTATTATTGATAGAAGAAATATTTTTGCTATGATTATTACTATTATTATGACTAGAAGGAGTATTATTGCTTAGTATTATATAAACATTGAGACTAGAAGTAGGAAGGCGAGGCAGAGGATTTCTGGTGCTGTATGAGAAGACGCTGAAGGACGCCAGGCGGTGATGATGTGGCAGAAAGCAGTCGGCTTATTACACTGCAGACCATAGATATACAGCCAGGAGGGGGGGGGGAGGGTGATGCTTCTCAGCCGGGGGAGGAGTATTCCTCTTCTTTATACTATTAAATACAAACAGTAATAATAATACATTTAGTGGTAATAATGAATAATAAGTCACAGAAAAGTTTGTGGTGTTAAAAGAAAACAAAAAACTTTATTTGTTTAAATTATTTAAAAGAAAGCGGGGAAATATTCTAAATTTAAACCTGAATATGAAAAATATATATAGTGCTACCCGAATCAGCCTCCAATACATACATCAAGGCCGTACTGGTAAGGTGTTGGGGATGCCAGTAAAAGACCACCAAAACCAGTAGGATGGCTGATGGGGATTATAACAAATGTGAGTGCATACACCCAATCAAAAAGTTGGTGCTTCTCAACAATAAGCACCAAACGGGGTTGTGCACTCAACTGAAGTGGAGCAATTACAGTATTTTAGCGTTTGGGCACATCCCCCTCATCTGGGTCAGTGTCAAGATGCTCACTCCAGGACGGGAGCCTTGTTGTGCAATAAACATGAATGCCTGCCTAAAGAAGTGGGAATATAAAATGGCTCGACGCGTTTCTCAATATTCATCAGGAGCCCATAGATAATACCCTAAAGCAAGCAAAACAGTACAGGCATGACGCTGTGCACCATTGAGTCCACGTGCACACAGCGTCTCCGGCACTTGGGCGGCCATGAGGCGCCCGCCGACTGCTCCGCTATTCATAGGCTTCAAACACCCCGCCTAAGGGGAGAGGAACCAACGTAAGGTCTATGACTAAAATACCACTACATTGCAAGGGTTGATTGGGGGCGTAAGGGGATTCTCATCTCACTCTGAGTACGTTCAAAAGAACAAAGACTCCAACAGACAGTGGAACGTTTCACAGCTCAATTGAAAGAGCGCAAGCATTTCCAGTATTTACGTGATACTGCTGACTTCAGAGAGGGACGGATTCTTGACTTTGGTGCCAAACAAACCAAAGTTATTGAATTGGAAACTGAACCATCTTCCTCTGAAGCAGAATCAGATACTGACCCTGGCCCCAGAAGGCCTCCTATACAGTCAGGATATCCAACTAGGGGGAGATCTAGAGGCAGGGGCAGAGGCAGAGGTGGTAGAGGCTCTAGAGCTAGAGGGGATTTTTTAGGGACAGGCCCTCCACTGTCCGATTATCTCCTTCGCAACAGGAAATAAATCAAGCATCAGACATGTGTTTTTCCAAGTCTGATGAATCTCAGATAATTAATTTATCAAAAAGAAATCTCACTAATGAGGAACTGGGGGTTCTCCATAGGGGGCCCTCTTTTGTCCCAACCAGCAAATTTGACCTCTTTTCTTGGGTCAAAGACCTCCACCTGTTTGTCAGGAAGTTGAAATGGAGGAAGTTCTATGTCACTCATGACAAGGCTCAATGTGCCGAACTGGGCATTGAGGAAAGTGATTTACCTGACGTCCAACTGTTGGCGGGGCTTTGGGACGAGAGCATTAGATCCCCTGGAGAAGGTCCTTTCACCGACCTTCAACCTCAATCTACCAAGAATCCACCCATTGGTGACAATACGCCTATGGATGTATTCTTGAAGGTCGTGACTGACCAGCTAAAATCCCTTGAAGGGTATAGATCAGGCAAAAATAATCTCTCATATGATGAGTTGCAGGCCCTGTTATCATTGGAGTCGGACCAATCTATTATTATTAAGCCATCCGACAAAGGGGGTAATGTGGTAGTGATGGACCAATCCCAATACAAGTTGATGTGTTACCGTATCCTTAATGATCAGGAGTGTTATGAGGTAATACCCCCGTATACACTTCCAACTCATATGATTGAGCTCAAAAAAATTCTCAAAGATGCTGTTGACCACAAACTTATCAGTAAATCTGAATTCGAGTTTCTCATGCCTAAACACCCCCTTCTAGCCTGTTTCTATGGGCTGCCGAAAATTCACAAGGGCCTTGTCCCGTTGAAGGGGCGGCCCATTGTATCTGGCAATGACAGTCTCACTCAAAATATTAGCATGTATGTGGATCGGATCTTAAGGCCATTTGTCACCTCTCTTCCGTCGTATACAAGGGACTCCATGGAGGTTCTCAAAAAAATGGACGGCCTCCATGTTGAGCAGGATGTTATTCTCGCCAGCCTCGACGTGGAGGCCTTGTATAGTTCGATCCCGCATGAGAAGGGATGTGAGACTGTGGCCTCCTTTCTGCAGGAAAGGGGCACCCATTTATGGCCACACAATGATTTTGTGCTCCAACTATTAAGATTTATTTTGGAGCACAATATCTTTCTATTTAATAGAAAGTTATACCATCAGAAGCGGGGTGTGGCCATGGGGGGCCCCTGTGCCCCCACTTATGCCAATTTATATCTAGGTGGATGGGAAAGAGAAGTGGTGTTTGGGGACAGCATGCGAGAATGGTCGTTGTCGATTGTATACTGGCTCAGATACATCGACGACATTTTCATCTTCTGGAAGGGTAGCCCAGAGTCCTTCTCGGCCTTTGTCCAGACCTTGAATGGGAATGACTGGGGTCTATTTTTTACCTTTGAAATTCACCCCACCATGATTAATTTCTTGGATCTGACCATCTATAAAAATGGGGACGGCAACATAGGCACTCGCCTTTTTCGGAAGAAGACAGCGACTAATAGTCTTCTGGGCTGGCAGAGCCATCACCCACTGTCCCTGAAACGGGGGATACCCAGGGGTCAGTATCTCCGGGTACGGCGCAATTGCAGTAATCTGGGGGATTTCCGCCATGCCGCGACTGATCTGAAACCTCGTTTTCAGCAACATGGCTACCCCCTCCCAGTTCTGCAACAATCATATCAACATGCCATGGGTATAGAAAGAAAATCTCTTCTTACCCCTAAAATTAAACAGAGTGATTCCGATGTTGTCCGTATTATTGCGAACTTCGATGACACATCAGGTCCGGTCAGGGAGATTTTATCCACATACTGGGGTATACTACAAGCAGATCCAGATGTTGGACATTTAGTGGGGGACCACCCTGCGATCACCTATCGTAGGGGTAGGAACATCAGGGACCGTCTGGTTCACAGCCTGTATGCGCCATCTGCCCAAACCTCCCACTGGTTAAATCATCCCCTCAAAGGGACATTTCGATGTGGGAAATGCATCGCCTGCAATTCCATTATGACAGGGAATAGTTTTACGAGTACACGCACGTCACAAAGTTACAGCATTAGGACCTTTATCAACTGCAAGTCCACTGGCCTGGTATACCTGGCAACCTGTGACTGCGGGGTTCAATATGTGGGCAAGACCCTGCGAGAATTTCGCAGACGGATCGGTGAGCACCTGAACGATATACACAATGGTGCGGATACCTCCATTGCCCGGCATGTCACGGATCAACATAATGGTGCAGAAGGCCATGTCAAATTCCAAGGCGTCGAGGTCATCAAGCCCTCTGTTCGTGGCGGTGACCTTGATAAACGTCTTCTCCAAAGAGAAGCGCAGTGGACCTTCCGTCTGTGTACTATGCGACCCCACGGCCTCAATGATCACATATCATATGTATCTTTCCTGTAGGTTCAATCATGTACCATCCCATATGCACGTAGCAGTCTGGCATATTGCTACAGGATAGACATTACAGATTCATATGACTATGCAGCATCCTTCAATGCAGTGTAATTCATACACTGTGTTGTAGTAATCGGCTGTTTACATCACACATCGTGTACTCGTGTATATAACTGATACCTCTGTGGACTCATGTGCTTCACATGTCCCTGTGGCTGTAAACATTTATCATATTTGTTTAAATACAGCCGTATCATTGATATGTATTTGCCTGTTAGTGTATCCATTTTACATCATTTATCACCTGGATAGGTATCATCTTCATGATACATTGTTGCGACTCCGCTCATTTATATTGCCTCCTTTATTACTGGGGTACATTCCATACATCTGGTACCTTCGTTTCCTTCCTTTTTTGTGCCTTCAATCAAGCTTCCCTATTATAAGATATATTATCCGCCCGTACTATATTCCCTGTACTCCGGTGACTTAGTATCACCTCGGATGAGGTGCCAGCGATTGTGGATGAGGATCGGTCTATGCGCACGGGGGGCGTGGCCTAACGGCACGCCCGTTACCCGGCGCTCCGATTCCATTGGCTCCTCTCCCCTTAGGCGGGGTGTTTGAAGCCTATGAATAGCGGAGCAGTCGGCGGGCGCCTCACGGCCGGATGATTATTGAGAAACGCGTCGAGCCATTTTATATTCCCACTTCTTTAGGCAGGCATTCATGTTTATTGCACAACAAGGCTCCCGTCCTGGAGTGAGCATCTTGACACTGACCCAGATGAGGGGGATGTGCCCAAACGCTAAAATACTGTAATTGCTCCACTTCAGTTGAGTGCACAACCCCGTTTGGTGCTTATTGTTGAGAAGCACCAACTTTTTTGATTGGGTGTATGCACTCATATTTGTTATAATCCCCATCAGCCATCCTACTGGTTTTGGTGGTCTTTTACTGGCATCCCCAACACCTTACCAGTACGGCCTTGATGTATGTATTGGAGGCTGATTCGGGTAGCACTATATATATTTTTCATATTCAGGTTTAAATTTAGAATATTTCCCCGCTTTCTTTTAAATAATTTAAACAAATAAAGTTTTAACACCACAAATTTTTCTGTAACTTATGATACTCAGTGGTGTATACCCTTATTGATTTATATATTCAGTCTGTGAACCGGTAATAATGAATAATAATACATTTTAGTAATAATAAAAAATGATAATGCATTTAATACTAATAATGAAAAGTAATAATACTACATTTAATAGTGATAATTAGATATGAGTAAAGTTTTAAAAAATTCGATTCAGTCACTTAGCAGAATTTTTTTCCTAAATTTCACTTTGTAATGAATTAATTAGTCATGAAGCACATTAAATCAGGTCTATCCCCGCCTGCAGTACATCAGTGTGCAGTGCAGCAACATGTATAGCTAGTCCTTTCTAGTAGCAGTTACTGTGCTTCAGAATGACAGGTCACATATATGGACGTACACATCAGCAGGCAGGTCACCAACAGTCCTAGCTAACCCCTAGCCAAACAGTAAAAAGCATACAGCAGCCTTCAGTAAATAAAAAAAACACTGCTGTGTGCCACTGCGCGTGTCCCAATGACTCTTTAGTGGAACAAAATACTTCATTTATTTGGTCAGTTATTCTCATCAGTTATTGTCAGCCCAAAGCAGGTGTGGGTCAAACCGACAGAACGGGTGCAGATCTATCCCTGATACCTAGAGTAGTATCAGGGATAGTGGCCCAAGAACAGAGGGGTGAGGGTAGCAATAGTATGAAGAGTCACAATAGTGGCCCCCAGAAGATACTGGTGAGGGTAGCCACAATAGTGGCCCCAGAACAGAGTGAGGAGGGTAGCAACAACATGAAGAGTTACAATAGTGGCCCCAGAACAGAGTGAGGAGGGTGGCAACAACATGAAGAGTCACAATAGTGGCCCCAGAACAGAGTGAGGAGGATGGCAACAACATGAAGAGTCACAATAGTGGCCCCAGAACAGAGTGAGGAGGGGCAAACATGAAGATTCAAATAGTGCCCCAGAAAGTGAGAGGGTGGAACAACATGAAGAGTCACAATAGTGGCCACCAAGACAGAGTGAGGAGGGTGGCAACAACATGAAGAGTCACAATAGTGCCCCAGAAACAGAGTGGGAGGGTGGCAACAAAGAGAGTGTGCCCAGAACAGAGTGAGGAGGGTGGCAACAACATGAAGAGTCACAATAGTGGCCCCAGAACAGAGTGAGGAGGGTGGCAACAACATGAAGAGTCACAATAGTGGCCCCAGAACAGAGTGAGGAGGGTGGCAAAATGAGAGTCAAAAGTGGCCCCAGAACAGAGTGAGGAGGGTGGCAACAACATGAAGAGTCACAATAGTGGCCCCAGAACAGAGTGAGGAGGGTGGCAACAACATGAAGAGTCACAATAGTGGCCCCAGAACAGAGTGAGGAGGGTGGCAACAACATGAAGAGTCACAATAGTGGCCCAGAAGAG
>ONZH01015787.1:0-15497 GCA_900303285.1 Rhinella marina
TCGCCTTTCTTGGTCTGGGTGGGCACAATTGCCATGAGGGTAACCACCAGGCTGTTGCAGGAGAATTTGTGGTAATGGTAGCATTAGGCAGCCTCAGAGGCATCCATGCATGCTGCCCCTGCTGTTTCCTGTCCATTTCCGCTGTGTTTCCATCATTTTCTGAGGTTTCCAGGTTTTCACCCAGCCTTCCCTAGGCAGAGCCTTGGTCCCCTGCAAAAAATGCTCGAGTCTCCCATTGACTTCAATGGGGTTCGTTACTCGAAACGAGCACCCGAGCATCGGGAAAAGTTTGTCTCGAATAACGAGCACCCGAGCATTTTAGTGCTCGCTCATCTCTAATTATTAATAATAAAGAGGGGGGCATTTTATTAATAATACAGAGGGGGCATATTATTAATAATAAAGGTGGGAATTTTATTAATAATACAGAGGTTGGCATTTTATTAATAATACAGAGGGTCCACTGAATTAATAATACAGAGGGGGCCACTATATTAATAATACAGAGGGGGACATTATACTACCAATTTAGTAATATAATGTCCCCCTCTTTATTATTAATGTAATGTCCCCCTCTTTATTATTAATATAACGCCCCCTTTTTATTATTAATATCAAGCCCCCCTCTTTATTATCAGTTTTGCTCTTTATTATTAATATCATACCCCCCCCCCCTTTTTATTATTAATATCATGGCCCCCTCATTAGTATAATGTCCTGGGTCCTCCTGCCTGCTTCTCCCCCACCCACATAATGCCCCCAGTACCAGTGGAATTGAAGTGGCATACATACATTTAAAAAAAACAAAAAAACTTACCTTTCTCTATCACCACTTGTGGCGCCCCGTCGCAGTCAGTCACTAACTCCTCACTGTGCCTTCCCGCGCCGCATCATCGTGTAATCTCGCAAGAGCGGACGCAGGAGGTCACAGTGAGGCAATTGTGATCTCTTGTGTCGCTCCAAGACCTAATAGGCTTCAGGCCTAGTGGCCAGAAGCCTGTGAGGCACAACAGAGGGTATGGGAGCCATAGGCTCCTGTTGCTCTCATTAAAGTTTCTGCTGCCTGACCCCCCCTTCGATTTGGCCACACGGGTAACCGCACCCCTGCCCCCCCCCACGCTACGCCACTGCCTGAGCCCTCTTTATGGATGTCAGTCATGTAAATAATGATCTGATGCCCCCAGACTTAATAAACGCTGAGAGCATCAAGTATTCACATTCCTGCCTGGTGGCTTGGTCTGGTACCCCAACAGACTCCTGAATTCCACTGTTTTGGCATTCTGAGGCAGCTAGCGAAGGAGCGCAAAACCCAGCAGCTTCTGGGGAGTACTATGTGCTGCGTGGCCATCATATTGTGATGCATTGTAATATTTGGCTCTGCTGGAGGAGTATTTTTTACAACAATATGGTAATATTGGCCATGTCTTCTGTCAATTTGGACCCACCTAGAACATAAGGACACTTTAAATATTTTTTCCAGGGCTTCTTTATGTTCCCAGTTTGCCCCTGGCTTTGTTGACAGAAACATGATAGATCTCATTTTGCATTTACTGTGCAAAAATGGTAACATAAAAAATTATAACGTGGCAATACCCAATATGTCTAACATTTTTATTTTTGGAAAGTTTTACACATTAGATACATTTTTGAACAAAATAGAATATTTTTTGTGTTGCCATTTTCTGAGAGACATATTTTTTTTATTTTTCAGGCGATTGTCTTAGTGTCTCATTTTTTGCAGGACAAGATGGCGGTTTGATTGGTACCATTTTGGGGTACATACGCTTTTTTGATCACCTGCTATTCCACTTTTTGTAAGGGAAGGTGACCAAAAAATGTCTGTTTTGGCAGTTTTTTTTTTTTTACTGCGTTCACCTGGCGGGGTGGATGACGTGATATTTTTATAGAGCCGGTCGATACGGACGCGGCCATACCTAATATGTATACCTTTCTTTTTTTTAACCTATTTTTTTTTTTTTTTTACAATTTTTTACTTTTTTTTGGAAAATGGCGTTTTAAAAAAAAAATACTTTTATTATTATTATTTTTTTAACTTTATTTTTTAACTTTTTTTCCCACTTTATTTAACTTTTGGGGGTCTGATCTCCTTTACAATGCATTACAATACTTTTGTATTGTAATGCATTGGCTGTAAGTGTATTACTCAATGTAATACACTTACAGCCTGCTTCCTGTGCGATCCAGGGGGATAGCAGCCACAATGCCTAAGGAAGGTATTGCTATCTAAGCCATCGGGTCCCCGTCACAGCAGCACGGGGACCCGATGGCCCCCGCTCGCCATCCTGAATAGCTGCACACCATGCTGCACGCCTCATGTGCCGCGGTCAGCGCTGACCGCGGCACATGAAGAGTTAATGCGCCGGCATCGGTGTTTTCACCGATGCTGGCGCATTCAGCAGGGGTCCGGCTACTGGGCACAGTGGACCCCCGCCGCTGGTCCATCCGGGGGCTCCCTGACACCCCTTTTCTGCAGCGCCGTCTTTAGACGGCGCTACAGACTGGGGACTCGTGCCGCCCGCCATCTAAAGACTATCCTAAAGTGGGCGGTCGCCATCGGGTTAAACTGGCTGGTTGGCATTATTTGCTATTGCAGTAATTGAGTTCAAAAGCTTAGTAAAGGGCAAACATTCAGAAAAAAATAACCAAAAGAGATAACATCTTTATATAAAGTATTTTATATAAAGCTTTAAAAAGAGAATAGAAAAAATAGAAAAAAAGGGTTTAAAACTGTCACCTCAGAGCTTTGGCGCCATTTTCTGCTTTGACTTCACAGAGAGACTTTGTGAGAGACTTTTGCTTGATCGGCATCTGTTTCTGGCTTAAATTCTTTGGCTGTCATGGCTTGCGAGTGGAATATGGTCTACTGGCTCATTTCTCGGCAATTTGGACTGCAGCCTGGGCTAACATCTGAGGAACCAAGAAGACGGAGGCAGTGGGTTCATCCCATTCTTTCGCAGCGACTACAGAAGGGCCACTTTCATCGGCTGTACAATGACTTACGGGAGCACCCTGATAAATTTGAGGGTTATTGTTGTTTGTCTTTGGCGGCCTCTGATCGTTTGCTGGCGTCTCTGCGTTCTGGGTTGACTTTCCAGGACACCACTATGAGGCGCTGCATTGGCCCTGAGGAAAGACTTCTTGTCACCTTGAGGTAAGTTTTTTCATTAAGTGAATTTTTCTTCAAAGCAAAGTATTTAAGATAACTGAACTAATATTTTTTTTTTTCCACAGGTTCCTTGCGACTGGAAGCTCTTTTGCGTCTTTGCACTACGAGTACCTCCTGGGAATCTCAACCATATCTGGGATTGTTTGTCATACTTGTGAACTTATGTGGCAGCAACTCAGACCTGCGGTGATGCCCCAACCCAAGGCAGAAGATTGGCTGTGAATTGCCGACGGGTTCTATCAATCAGTGCAGTTTCCACACTGCATCGGGGCGCTGGATGGTAAGCACATTAGTGTGAAGAAGCCGGCTCACTCAGGGTCCCAATATTTTAATTATAAACAATATTTTTCTGTGGTTCTGTTGGCTTTAGCTGATAGTAACTATAGATTTATTATTGTTGATATTAGGCCTATGGAAGCACAGCAGACGGCCGCATCTTCTGTTCTTCCAGAATGGGTAAACGGCTTTGTTCCAACCAACTAGCCCTGCCAGAGCCAAGGCGGCCACCAGGTTTGTCTGCTCCGGCCGTTCCATTTGTAATCGTGGTAGATGAAGGGTTTGCATTATCCCCTCATGTAATGTGACCTTTCCCAAGACGCGATTTGAAGCGAGTATTCAACTATCGTCTGTGTCGTGCACGTCGATTTGTTGAATGTGCTTTCGGAATACTATTCAGTAAATGGAGAGCGTTCCTGTCAACCTTGCAAAAGAGTCTGCAAAATGTCACCCTGAACCTGCTTTCACACAATTTCACCAGGATTAATGATGCATCCTCTGAACCTGAAGCGGCCCCTTTTCCAACAAAGGAATCTTTGGAATTGGACCGAAAACGGCTTGGAAGACCTGGATTGGCTGGCCTAGCAGTTCGAGATCTCTTTGCTGATTACTTTATTAGTGAAGAGGGTGCATCATCGTGGCAGCTGGACAGAATTCGTGGTACCCGTTACTCTTGGCTTTGGACCAAATTATTATCACATTTTGAAAACTTTATTTTTTAGATAGATAGTGCCCCATTTTTTAGATTAGATTGGGAATCCACAAGATATTGAGGACCCTTGACGTGGGCTTGTGGGCTTGTGGGCTAAGGTTTTTTCTAGAATTATTTAAAATTCATTTTTTAAATAATTCTACATCAAACCAACAAATACCTCATTATTGAACCTTTAAATATTCATAATATTTTAAGGTACAACCCTTCTGGATACAAGGCCCAAGCAAGAATGCAGCAACGATCGTCTTTTGGGCTTTATGCTCCAACGGCAGTTTAATAAAAAATTTCAAAATATAGTAACATAGTTTATAAGGCCGAAAAAAGACATCTGTCCATCCAGTTCGGCCTGTTTTCCTACAAGTTGATCCAGAGGAAGGCAAAAAACCCCTGTGAGGTAGAAGCCAGTTTTCCCCACTTTAGGGAAAAAAATTCCTTCCCGACTCCAATCAGGCATCAGAATAACTCCCTGGATCAACAACCCCTCTCTAGTAACTATAACTAGAGATGAGCGAGTAGTGTTCGATCGAGCCGGTATTCGATCGAATACTACGCTATTCGGCATACTCGATTTCAATCGAGTATAACGGCGATGGCGCACTTAGAACTCGTTTCCCCTCCCAACTTCCCTGGCGCTCTTTTTCCACCAATCAACATGCAGGGGGGGTATGACAGGCACGCTGAGCACGCTGGCAGCGCGAAAACAGCGTCTACATGGATTGGCTGGAAAAACCATGTGACCTCGAATATTAAAAACTCAGCTCTTCCTGCTCGTACGCATATGCTGCGTGAACTTAGTCAGGGACAGAGGCTGGAGAAGGGACAGACAGGTTTTAGCAGTTGGACAGGCAGGAGCGTGATTAAAAGCCCTTATCAGGGCTACTATAGTGCACTACAGTGATAGCTTTACTACAAGATACACTTTACAGAGAACGGCTGCCGTATTCAGGGATAGCTGCTGGAGTAGGGACAGAGAGAGCCATTAGTGGTGTATTAGGTGCTCTGCTACATACCAAACTATATTTGGCACTACTGTTCAGCGTTCTTTTTGGCTGAAAAACCCTGTTATATAACTAGTGTGTATATGCACCATCTGATCTGGCAGTATACGGCTGTGAATTTTATTTTATTTTTTTAAATACAGTTTATTTGGCTCTAGTGTTCTGGGTTCTGTGTGCCTGCAATACCCTTTTTGTATACCAGGTGTAAATACCCACCGTCTGTTCAGTTAGTACACGGCTGTGTACCTTGAAATATACAATATCTAGGCCATTTAATAGGCCACTGTACTGTGCGTTCTCTTGCTAAATTATCTCACATACCTGGTGTAAATACCCACCGTCTGTTCTGTTACTACACGGCTGTGTACTTTGAAATATACAATATCTAGGCATTTTAATAGGCCACTGTACTGTGCGTTCTCTTGCTAAATTATCTCACATACCTGGTGTAAATACCCACCGTCTGTTCTGTTACTACACGGCTGTGTACTTTGAAATATACAATATCTAGGCATTTTAATAGGCCACTGTACTGTGCGTTCTCTTGCTAAATTATCTCACATACCTGGTGTAAATACCCACCGTCTGTTCTGTTACTACACGGCTGTGTACTTTGAAATATACAATATCTAGGCATTTTAATAGGCCACTGTACTGTGCGTTCTCTTGTTAAATTATCTCACATACCTGGTGTAAATACCCACCGTCTGTTCTGTTACTACACGGCTGTGTACTTTGAAATATACAATATCTAGGCATTTTAATAGGCCACTGTACTGTGCGTTCTCTTGCTAAATTATCTCACATACCTGGTGTAAATACCCACCGTCTGTTCTGTTACTACACGGCTGTGTACTTTGAAATATACAATATCTAGGCATTTTAATAGGCCACTGTACTGTGCGTTCTCTTGCTAAATTATCTCAAATACCTGGTGTAAATACCCACCGTCTGTTCAGTTACTACACGGCTGTGTACTTTGAAATATACAATATCTAGGCATTTTAATAGGCCACTGTACTGTGCGTTCTCTTGCTAAATTATCTCACATACCTGGTGTAAATACCCACCGTCTGTTCAGTTACTACACGGCTGTGTACTTTGAAATATACAATATCTAGGCATTTTAATAGGCCACTGTACTGTGCGTTCTCTTGCTAAATTATCTCACATACCTGGTGTAAATACCCACCGTCTGTTCAGTTACTACACGGCTGTGTACTTTGAAATATACAATATCTAGGCATTTTAATAGGCCACTGTACTGTGCGTTCTCTTGCTAAATTATCTCACATACCTGGTGTAAATACCCACCGTCTGTTCAGTTACTACACGGCTGTGTACTTTGAAATATACAATATCTAGGCATTTTAATAGGCCACTGTACTGTGCGTTCTCTTGCTAAATTATCTCACATACCTGGTGTAAATACCCACCGTCTGTTCAGTTACTACACGGCTGTGTACTTTGAAATATACAATATCTAGGCATTTTAATAGGCCACTGTACTGTGCGTTCTCTTGCTAAATTATCTCACATACCTGGTGTAAATACCCACCGTCTGTTCAGTTACTACACGGCTGTGTACTTTGAAATATACAATATCTAGGCATTTTAATAGGCCACTGTACTGTGCGTTCTCTTGCTAAATTATCTCACATACCTGGTGTAAATACCCACCGTCTTTTCAGTTACTACACGGCTGTGTACTTTGAAATATACAATATCTAGGCATTTTAATAGGCCACTGTACTGTGCGTTCTCTTGTTAAATTATCTCACATACCTGGTGTAAATACCCACCGTCTGTTCTGTTACTACACGGCTGTGTACTTTGAAATATACAATATCTAGGCATTTTAATAGGCCACTGTACTGTGCGTTCTCTTGCTAAATTATCTCACATACCTGGTGTAAATACCCACCGTCTGTTCTGTTACTACACGGCTGTGTACTTTGAAATATACAATATCTAGGCATTTTAATAGGCCACTGTACTGTGCGTTCTCTTGCTAAATTATCTCAAATACCTGGTGTAAATACCCACCGTCTGTTCAGTTACTACACGGCTGTGTACTTTGAAATATACAATATCTAGGCATTTTAATAGGCCACTGTACTGTGCGTTCTCTTGCTAAATTATCTCACATACCTGGTGTAAATACCCACCGTCTGTTCAGTTACTACACGGCTGTGTACTTTGAAATATACAATATCTAGGCATTTTAATAGGCCACTGTACTGTGCGTTCTCTTGCTAAATTATCTCACATACCTGGTGTAAATACCCACCGTCTGTTCAGTTACTACACGGCTGTGTACTTTGAAATATACAATATCTAGGCATTTTAATAGGCCACTGTACTGTGCGTTCTCTTGCTAAATTATCTCACATACCTGGTGTAAATACCCACCGTCTGTTCAGTTACTACACGGCTGTGTACTTTGAAATATACAATATCTAGGCATTTTAATAGGCCACTGTACTGTGCGTTCTCTTGCTAAATTATCTCACATACCTGGTGTAAATACCCACCGTCTGTTCAGTTACTACACGGCTGTGTACTTTGAAATATACAATATCTAGGCATTTTAATAGGCCACTGTACTGTGCGTTCTCTTGCTAAATTATCTCACATACCTGGTGTAAATACCCACCGTCTGTTCTGTTACTACACGGCTGTGTACTTTGAAATATACAATATCTAGGCATTTTAATAGGCCACTGTACTGTGCGTTCTCTTGCTAAATTATCTCACATACCTGGTGTAAATACCCACCGTCTGTTCTGTTACTACACGGCTGTGTACTTTGAAATATACAATATCTAGGCATTTTAATAGGCCACTGTACTGTGCGTTCTCTTGCTAAATTATCTCACATACCTGGTGTAAATACCCACCGTCTGTTCTGTTACTACACGGCTGTGTACTTTGAAATATACAATATCTAGGCATTTTAATAGGCCACTGTACTGTGCGTTCTCTTGCTAAATTATCTCACATACCTGGTGTAAATACCCACCGTCTGTTCTGTTACTACACGGCTGTGTACTTTGAAATATACAATATCTAGGCATTTTAATAGGCCACTGTACTGTGCGTTCTCTTGTTAAATTATCTCACATACCTGGTGTAAATACCCACCGTCTGTTCTGTTACTACACGGCTGTGTACTTTGAAATATACAATATCTAGGCATTTTAATAGGCCACTGTACTGTGCGTTCTCTTGCTAAATTATCTCACATACCTGGTGTAAATACCCACCGTCTGTTCTGTTACTACACGGCTGTGTACTTTGAAATATACAATATCTAGGCATTTTAATAGGCCACTGTACTGTGCGTTCTCTTGCTAAATTATCTCACATACCTGGTGTAAATACCCACCGTCTGTTCTGTTACTACACGGCTGTGTACTTTGAAATATACAATATCTAGGCATTTTAATAGGCCACTGTACTGTGCGTTCTCTTGCTAAATTATCTCACATACCTGGTGTAAATACCCACCGTCTGTTCAGTTACTACACGGCTGTGTACTTTGAAATATACAATATCTAGGCATTTTAATAGGCCACTGTACTGTGCGTTCTCTTGCTAAATTATCTCACATACCTGGTGTAAATACCCACCGTCTGTTCTGTTACTACACGGCTGTGTACTTTGAAATATACAATATCTAGGCATTTTAATAGGCCACTGTACTGTGCGTTCTCTTGCTAAATTATCTCACATACCTGGTGTAAATACCCACCGTCTGTTCAGTTACTACACGGCTGTGTACTTTGAAATATACAATATCTAGGCATTTTATAGGCCACTGTACTGTGCGTTCTCTTGCTAAATTATCTCACATACCTGGTGTAAATACCCACCGTCTGTTCAGTTACTACACGGCTGTGTACTTTGAAATATACAATATCTAGGCATTTTAATAGGCCACTGTACTGTGCGTTCTCTTGCTAAATTATCTCACATACCTGGTGTAAATACCCACCGTCTGTTCTGTTACTACACGGCTGTGTACTTTGAAATATACAATATCTAGGCATTTTAATAGGCCACTGTACTGTGCGTTCTCTTGCTAAATTATCTCACATACCTGGTGTAAATACCCACCGTCTGTTCAGTTACTACACGGCTGTGTACTTTGAAATATACAATATCTAGGCATTTTAATAGGCCACTGTACTGTGCGTTCTCTTGCTAAATTATCTCACATACCTGGTGTAAATACCCACCGTCTGTTCTGTTACTACACGGCTGTGTACTTTGAAATATACAATATCTAGGCATTTTAATAGGCCACTGTACTGTGCGTTCTCTTGCTAAATTATCTCACATACCTGGTGTAAATACCCACCGTCTGTTCAGTTACTACACGGCTGTGTACTTTGAAATATACAATATCTAGGCATTTTAATAGGCCACTGTACTGTGCGTTCTCTTGCTAAATTATCTCACATACCTGGTGTAAATACCCACCGTCTGTTCAGTTACTACACGGCTGTGTACTTTGAAATATACAATATCTAGGCATTTTAATAGGCCACTGTACTGTGCGTTCTCTTGCTAAATTATCTCACATACCTGGTGTAAATACCCACCGTCTGTTCAGTTACTACACGGCTGTGTACTTTGAAATATACAATATCTAGGCATTTTAATAGGCCACTGTACTGTGCGTTCTCTTGCTAAATTATCTCACATACCTGGTGTAAATACCCACCGTCTGTTCTGTTACTACACGGCTGTTGTACTTTGAAATATACAATATCTAGGCATTTTAATAGGCCACTGTACTGTGCGTTCTCTTGCTAAATTATCTCACATACCTGGTGTAAATACCCACCGTCTGTTCTGTTACTACACGGCTGTGTACTTTGAAATATACAATATCTAGGCATTTTAATAGGCCACTGTACTGTGCGTTCTCTTGCTAAATTATCTCACATACCTGGTGTAAATACCCACCGTCTGTTCTGTTACTACACGGCTGTGTACTTTGAAATATACAATATCTAGGCATTTTAATAGGCCACTGTACTGTGCGTTCTCTTGCTAAATTATCTCACATACCTGGTGTAAATACCCACCGTCTGTTCTGTTACTACACGGCTGTGTACTTTGAAATATACAATATCTAGGCATTTTAATAGGCCACTGTACTGTGCGTTCTCTTGCTAAATTATCTCACATACCTGGTGTAAATACCACCGTCTGTTCTGTTACTACACGGCTGTGTACTTTGAAATATACAATATCTAGGCATTTTAATAGGCCACTGTACTGTGCGTTCTCTTGCTAAATTATCTCACATACCTGGTGTAAATACCCACCGTCTGTTCTGTTACTACACGGCTGTGTACTTTGAAATATACAATATCTAGGCATTTTAATAGGCCACTGTACTGTGCGTTCTCTTGCTAAATTATCTCACATACCTGGTGTAAATACCCACCGTCTGTTCAGTTACTACACGGCTGTGTACTTTGAAATATACAATATCTAGGCATTTTAATAGGCCACTGTACTGTGCGTTCTCTTGCTAAATTATCTCACATACCTGGTGTAAATACCCACCGTCTGTTCAGTTACTACACGGCTGTGTACTTTGAAATATACAATATCTAGGCATTTTAATAGGCCACTGTACTGTGCGTTCTCTTGCTAAATTATCTCACATACCTGGTGTAAATACCCACCGTCTGTTCAGTTACTACACGGCTGTGTACTTTGAAATATACAATATCTAGGCATTTTAATAGGCCACTGTACTGTGCGTTCTCTTGCTAAATTATCTCACATACCTGGTGTAAATACCCACCGTCTGTTCTGTTACTACACGGCTGTGTACTTTGAAATATACAATATCTAGGCATTTTAATAGGCCACTGTACTGTGCGTTCTCTTGCTAAATTATCTCACATACCTGGTGTAAATACCCACCGTCTGTTCAGTTACTACACGGCTGTGTACTTTGAAATATACAATATCTAGGCATTTTAATAGGCCACTGTACTGTGCGTTCTCTTGCTAAATTATCTCACATACCTGGTGTAAATACCCACCGTCTGTTCAGTTACTACACGGCTGTGTACTTTGAAATATACAATATCTAGGCATTTTAATAGGCCACTGTACTGTGCGTTCTCTTGCTAAATTATCTCACATACCTGGTGTAAATACCCACCGTCTGTTCAGTTACTACACGGCTGTGTACTTTGAAATATACAATATCTAGGCATTTTAATAGGCCACTGTACTGTGCGTTCTCTTGCTAAATTATCTCACATACCTGGTGTAAATACCCACCGTCTGTTCAGTTACTACACGGCTGTGTACTTTGAAATATACAATATCTAGGCATTTTAATAGGCCACTGTACTGTGCGTTCTCTTGCTAAATTATCTCACATACCTGGTGTAAATACCCACCGTCTGTTCTGTTACTACACGGCTGTGTACTTTGAAATATACAATATCTAGGCATTTTAATAGGCCACTGTACTGTGCGTTCTCTTGCTAAATTATCTCACATACCTGGTGTAAATACCCACCGTCTGTTCAGTTACTACACGGCTGTGTACTTTGAAATATACAATATCTAGGCATTTTAATAGGCCACTGTACTGTGCGTTCTCTGCTAAATTATCTCACATACCTGGTGTAAATACCCACCGTCTGTTCAGTTACTACACGGCTGTGTACTTTGAAATATACAATATCTAGGCATTTTAATAGGCCACTGTACTGTGCGTTCTCTTGCTAAATTATCTCACATACCTGGTGTAAATACCCACGTCTGTTCGTTACTACACGGCTGTGTACTTTGAAATATACAATATCTAGGCATTTTAATAGGCCACTGTACTGTGCGTTCTCTTGCTAAATTATCTCACATACCTGGTGTAAATACCCACCGTCTGTTCTGTTACTACACGGCTGTGTACTTTGAAATATACAATATCTAGGCATTTTAATAGGCCACTGTACTGTGCGTTCTCTTGCTAAATTATCTCACATACCTGGTGTAAATACCCACCGTCTGTTCTGTTACTACACGGCTGTGTACTTTGAAATATACAATATCTAGGCATTTTAATAGGCCACTGTACTGTGCGTTCTCTTGCTAAATTATCTCACATACCTGGTGTAAATACCCACCGTCTGTTCTGTTACTACACGGCTGTGTACTTTGAAATATACAATATCTAGGCATTTTAATAGGCCACTGTACTGTGCGTTCTCTTGCTAAATTATCTCACATACCTGGTGTAAATACCCACCGTCTGTTCAGTTACTACCGGCTGTGTACTTTGAAATATACAATATCTAGGCATTTAATAGGCCACTGTACTGTGCGTTCTCTTGCTAAATTATCTCACATACCTGGTGTAAATACCCACCGTCTGTTCAGTTACTACACGGCTGTGTACTTTGAAATATACATATCTAGGCATTTTAATAGGCCACTGTACTGTGCGTTCTCTGCTAAATTATCTCACATACCTGGTGTAAATACCCACCGTCTGTTCAGTTACTACACGGCTGTTGTACTTTGAAATATACAATATCTAGGCATTTTAATAGGCCACTTGTACTGTGCGTTCTCTTGCTAAATTATCTCACATACCTGGTTGTAAATACCCACCGTCTGTTCTGTTACTACACGGCTGTTGTACTTTGAAATATACAATATCTAGGCATTTTAATAGGCACTGTACTGTGCGTTCTCTTGCTAAATTATCTCACATTACCTGGGTGTAAGATACCACCGTCTGTTCTGTTACTACACGGCTGGTTGTACTTTGAAATTATACAATATCTAGGCATTTTATAGGCCACTGTACTGTGCGTTCTCTTGCTAAATTATCTCACATACCTGGTGTAAATACCCACCGTCTGTTTCAGTTACTACACGGCTGTGTACTTTGAAATATACAATATCTAGGCATTTTAATAGGCCACTGTACTGTGCGTTCTCTTGCTAAATTATCTCACATACCTGGTGTAAATACCCACCGTCTGTTCAGTTACTACACGGCTGTGTACTTTGAAATATACAATATCTAGGCATTTTAATAGGCCACTGTACTGTGCGTTCTCTTGCTAAATTATCTCACATACCTGGTGTAAATACCCACCGTCTGTTCAGTTACTACACGGCTGTGTACTTTGAAATATACAATATCTAGGCCATTTTAATAGGCCACTGTACTGTGCGTTCTCTTGCTTAAATTATCTCACATACCTGGTGTAAATACCCACCGTCTGTTCAGTTACTACACGGCTGTGTACTTTGAAATATACAATATCTAGGCATTTTAATAGGCCACTGTACTGTGCGTTCTCTTGCTAAATTATCTCACATACCTGGTGTAAATACCCACCGTCTGTTCAGTTACTACACGGCTGTGTGTACTTTGAAATATACAATATCTAGGCATTTTAATAGGCCACTGTACTGTGCGTTCTCTTGCTAAATTATCTCACATACCTGGTGTAAATACCCACCGTCTGTTCAGTTACTACACGGCTGTGTACTTTGAAATATACAATATCTAGGCATTTTAATAGGCCACTGTACTGTGCGTTCTCTTGCTAAATTATCTCACATACCTGGTGTAAATACCCACCGTCTGTTCAGTTACTACACGGCTGTGTACTTTGAAATATACAATATCTAGGCATTTTAATAGGCCACTGTACTGTGCGTTCTCTTGTTAAATTATCTCACATACCTGGTGTAAATACCCACCGTCTGTTCTGTTACTACACGGCTGTGTACTTTGAAATATACAATATCTAGGCATTTTAATAGGCCACTGTACTGTGCGTTCTCTTGCTTAAATTATCTCACATACCTGGTGTAAATACCCACCGTCTGTTCTGTTACTACACGGCTGTGTACTTTGAAATATACAATATCTAGGCATTTTAATAGGCCACTGTACTGTGCGTTCTCTTGCTTAAATTATCTCACATACCTGGTGTAAATACCCACCGTCTGTTCAGTTACTACACGGCTGTGTACTTTGAAATATACAATATCTAGGCCATTTTAATAGGCCACTGTACTGTGCGTTCTCTTGTTAAATTATCTCACATACCTGGTGTAAATACCCACCGTCTGTTCTGTTACTACACGGCTGTGTACTTTGAAATATACAATATCTAGGCATTTTAATAGGCCACTGTACTGTGCGTTCTCTTGTTAAATTATCTCACATACCTGGTGTAAATACCCACCGTCTGTTCAGTTACTACACGGCTGTGTACTTTGAAATATACAATATCTAGGCATTTTAATAGGCCACTGTACTGTGCGTTCTCTTGCTTAAATTATCTCACATACCTGGTGTAAATACCCACCGTCTGTTCAGTTACTACACGGCTGTGTACTTTGAAATATACAATATCTAGGCATTTTAATAGGCCACTGTACTGTGCGTTCTCTTGCTTAAATTATCTCACATACCTGGTGTAAATACCCACCGTCTGTTCAGTTACTACACGGCTGTGTACTTTGAAATATACAATATCTAGGCCATTTTAATAGGCCACTGTACTGTGCGTTCTCTTGCTTAAATTATCTCACATACCTGGTGTAAATACCCACCGTCTGTTCAGTTACTACACGGCTGTGTACTTTGAAATATACAATATCTAGGCATTTTAATAGGCCACTGTACTGTGCGTTCTCTTGCTTAAATTATCTCACATACCTGGTGTAAATACCCACCGTCTGTTCTGTTACTACACGGCTGTGTACTTTGAAATATACAATATCTAGGCATTTTAATAGGCCACTGTACTGTGCGTTCTCTTGCTAAATTATCTCACATACCTGGTGTAAATACCCACCGTCTGTTCTGTTACTACACGGCTGTGTACTTTGAAATATACAATATCTAGGCATTTTAATAGGCCACTGTACTGTGCGTTCTCTTGCTTAAATTATCTCACATACCTGGTGTAAATACCCACCGTCTGTTCTGTTACTACACGGCTGTGTACTTTGAAATATACAATATCTAGGCCATTTTAATAGGCCACTGTACTGTGCGTTCTCTTGCTAAATTATCTCACATACCTGGTGTAAATACCCACCGTCTGTTCAGTTACTACACGGCTGTGTACTTTGAAATATACAATATCTAGGCCATTTTAATAGGCCACTGTACTGTGCGTTCTCTTGTTAAATTATCTCACATACCTGGTGTAAATACCCACCGTCTGTTCAGTTACTACACGGCTGTGTACTTTGAAATATACAATATCTAGGCCTTTTAATAGGCCACTGTACTGTGCGTTCTCTT
>ONZH01015788.1:0-17756 GCA_900303285.1 Rhinella marina
TTAGTTTGCTGTTCCACTAAAAATTCCTAGGTCCTTTTCCATGTCAGTGTTACCCAGTGTTCTACCATTTAGTATGTACTGGTGACTTGCATTATTCCTTCCCATGTGCATAACCTTATATTTGTCAGTGTTAAACCTCATCTGCCACTTCTCTGCCCAAGGCTCCAATCTATCCAGATCCATCTGTAGTAGTATACTGTCCTCTTCTGCAAAAATTGATATTTTACTGGGCAAGCCTTCTACAAGATCATTAATAAATATATTGAAGAGAACAGGGCCCAATACTGATCCCTGTGGTACCCCACTAGTGACAGTGACCCAATCTGAGTGTGTACCGTTAATAACCAGTAGAGAATACAAATGACTAGTGGCTCACCAGTAAATGACAGTGGAATGAGGTGCTACTAATCACCAGCTATACCCTTTGCTGTGAAACATAAATAACGTAAAGTTAATGTGATGAGCACTCTCTTCTACAGCTGGTTTATACTTCTTAGTGTATCTGAAGTAGTATAAATGATGAGGTATGATTATTATTCAAGGGTATAATATATCTTTTTATTGAGATGTAGACTAGATGAGATCAAAAATTAAAAATTAAAATTAAAAATTGAGATGATAAAACTGATAAAACAAGGTGGACTACCAGCGCTGGTTAGATTGTCCTTATACTCATAGGTAACCCAGTCCACAGGGTGATTGAAAGTATATATAGGTTACAGACATTCAAAGCAAAAAAACAAAAAAGTTAAAAATAATAAATAAATCAAATATATATCAATATATATACAATTGTGAGATACACCAGGTTCCCCGATTGTATAGATAATTCATTCAACAGTTAATCTGGATAAGTGCGCATTGCTGGTATATAAGTTAGTATATTTTTGTCAAATAGTCTGTTACAAGCGGCTATATACTCCTTATTTTTGTACTTTGATATGTATAGCTTGATTTTGGTATATATATAAAGAACCGTTCATTGTTGGCAACAATGTTGCTATTTACATATCAGCAGTGCTAGTTAATAGCAAGTATAGTTGCAGGCATATGCATATAGGATAACCTCCACATTAATACTTTACCACTCCCAAGAGTCGATTCTTTGTATCAGTAGGCTGTAGGCTGGGTATCGGTTGTAAGCTGGGTAGCACTGTATCTCCCGCGTGACTCTGTCTTATGCGGCTCTGTGGTTGCTGGTTACGATGTGCGGCGTCCCACGTGGGTTCCCACTGTCTTTTGGCGCCGGATTTAAATGATGTAGCATGGTGGATTTGGTATCCTCTTGTGATCCTTTTGTGAGTCCGGATATTTCCCACGGGGTATCCTTACTCTCTCCTGGAGATATGATAGTGGAGTATAGTATTGGAATAAGAATAGATTGAGATAAAAGTAATTCAGGTCCCGTGTCAAGTGCCTAATTTAATGATCCACAGGGTATTCACCAAACGTGTTTCGGGACCTCACTTGTCCCTTCCTCAGTGGTATATGGATCTATAGATTTATCTTGGCACTTATATATCTTCCTTAATTCAACTCCTCCCATTTTGATGGGGTTAGTTCCAAAAACTGAGCTGGAATATATCCAGACCCTGTGGATTTGCACTTGATTTTATGTATACCATCAATGTCCTAGTACATGTGTATACCATCAATGTCCACAATACATACACATACATGTGGCCAACTAGATTATTTAACGTATATAACATAATCCCAATAACCTACTGTAAGATTGGAATTAAAAAATGAATAACATAAAAAAGTGTGTAATAAAAAGAAATAAATGAAACGAAACAAAAAAAAGAACAAACAAAAGAACAGAAAACAGAACAAGAAAGGAAGAAATAGAAAATATAAAATAAGAGAAAGGGTTAGTAACAGAAAAAAAGATACACACACATATATATATATATATACATATATTTCTATATATTTTTCTATATAATTTCCTGTCAAAAACGAGAATATACTTACCTAGAAATAGAAATTCCCATAGTTCTACAGCGGGAACCCACGTGGGACGCCGCACATCGGAACCAGCAACCACAGAGCCGCATAAGACAGAGTCACGCGGGAGATACAGCGCTACCCAGCTTACAACCGATACCCAGCTTACAGCCTACAGATACAAAGAATCCACTCTTGGGAGCGGTAAAGTATTAACGTGGAGGTTATCCTATATGCATATGCCTGCAACTATACTTGCTATTAACTAGCACTGCTGATATGTAAATAGCAACATTGTTGCCAACAATGAATGGTTCTGTATATATATATATATATATATATATATATATATATATATATACCAAGATCAAGCTATACATATCAAAGTACAAAGATAAGGAGTATATAGCCGCTTGTAACGGACTATTTGACAAAAATATACTACCTTATATACCAGCAATGTGCACTTACCCAGATTAACTGTTGAATGAATTATCTATACAATCGGGGAACCTGGTGTATCTCACAAGTGTATATATATATATATATATATATATATTTTATTTATTTATTATTTTTTAACTTTCTGTTTTTTTGCTTTGAATGTCTGTAACCTATATATACTTTCAATCACCCTGTGGACTGGGTTACCTATGAGTATAAGGACAATCTAACCAGCGCTGGTAGTCCACCTTGTATTATCAGTTTTATCATCTCAATTTTTAATTTAAATTTTTTATTTTTGATCTCATCTAGTCTACATCTCAATAAAAAAAGATATATTATACCCTTGAATAATCATACCTCATCATTTATACTACTTCAGATAAACCAGCTGTAGAGAGTGCTCATCACATTCACTTTACCATTAATAACCACCCTCTGTTTTCTATCACTGAGCCAGTTACTTACCCACATACAGACATTTTCCCCCTTTTACGTGGTACCGTGTCAAATGCTTTGGAGAAGTCCAGATATACGACATCCATTGATTCGACACGGTCAAGTCTAGAACTTACCTCCTCATAGAAACTGATTAAATTGGTTTGACATGACCGATCCCTCATGAAGCCATGCTGATATGGAGTTATTTGCTTATTTTCATTGAGGTACTCCAAGACAGCATCTCTTAGAAAACCTTCAAACAGTTTACCCATGACAGATGTTAAACTTACTGGCCTATAGTTTCCGGGCTCTGTTTTTGGACCCTTTTTGAATATTGGAACCACATTTGCTATGCGCTAAGCCAGTGGAACATCCCCTGTCAGTATAGAGTCCTTATAGAGTCCTTAAATATTAGAAATAAGGGTCTGGCTATGACATTACTTAATTCTCTTAGGATACGGGGGTGTATGCCATCCGGTCCTGGCGATTTGTCTATTTTAATCTTTTTAAGACGCCGCTCTACTTTCTACTACCAGGGTCAGACAGGGCACTTTTAACTGAGAATTTACTTTACCGTTTATTTTGCTCAGTGAATACAGTGGAGAAAAAGAATATTTAGTAGCTTAGCTTTCTCTGCAACTCCCTCCTCATTACTCTGTAAGGGGCCGACACCTTCAGATTTATACTTTTTACCATTTATATAATTGAAGAACATTTTAGGGTTAGTTTTACTCTCTTTGGCAATTAATCTCTCAGTCTCTAGTTTGGCTTCTTTTATTTGTCTTTTACATATTCTATTTTTTTCCATATCGTTTTCCAATACTTCCTCACTACCCTCCTGTTTTACTGATTTAAATGCTTTCTTTTTGTCAGTTATTGCTTTTTTTATTCCCATAAGGTATGTACCTCTCACAATTAGATATTAGGATGATTTTAAAAATATGCCATTTTTTGGCTATATTTTTATTTTTTAAGGACTTTGTCCCAGTTAGTTAAGCTTATGGCATCTCTTAGTTGGCTAAATTTTGCTTTTTTTGGTATTTTTGTTCCTCCCTGAAGAAACTTTTTCGAATGACAATTTGAAGGTTATTACTTTATGGTCACTATTTCCCAGGTGTCCCCCAACCTGCACATCTGTTGTTCTGTCAGGTCTGTTGGTTAATACTAAGTCCAGTATGGCCGTCCCTCTAGTCGGGTCATGAACCAGTTGGGAAAAGTAATTATCTTTGGTTATTGCCGAGAACCTGTTTCCTTTATGAGATATACAGGTTTCAGTTTCCCAGTCTATATCTGGGTAGTTGAAGTCTCCCATAATAATGACCTCATTATGATTTGCCGTCTCGTCTATTTCGTTTAGAAGTAGATTTTCTGTGGACTCTGGTATATTAGGTGGCTTATAATAAACTCCTATTAGTATTTTATTATTGTTTATTCCTCCATGTATTTCTACCCTCAGTGACTCCACATGTTCATGTCCCTCACTTATATCTTCCCGGAGTGTGGGCTTTAGACAGTACTTTACATTGTGTGAAATCAAAACAGAAAAAAAACGGATCTGTTTTTTGGGGCTCCTAGGGGCTCCTTGGGGCTCCATTTTTTTTTCCCGTTTTTTTATGACTGGACACAAAATCGCAGCTTGCAGCGGTTTTCTGTCCAGTCACAAAATGAAATGCTGCCGGAACCGAAGTCACCCTGATGCATCCTGAATGGATCAAACGGATATGTATACTGGAAAACACAAAGCAAGTGTGAAAAAGGCCTAAGACAACTAAAATTTAAACAAGCAGTTTATAGATGCGTCAGATTTATTGCACAACTTGAGCCACCATGATAATATTGGTGCATTTAAAGACTCCCTGTCTAAATGTCTACCCTGTCTAACCCAATATGCAGTCTAATACACCACATGGTCATTTAAAGGCAACTAGAGCCAAAACACATTAAAGGGGGAGGAACTACCTGTAAATGTGCAGGAGCTATCTGGAGAGATTAACCAATAGCAAGTAAGTAGAAGAATTTGATGGGCAGTTGACATGTAAGGGTCTTAGAGGATTACTTGGTTTTCAATGTTAAAGGGTTAATACCAGGATTAGTGTAACAATGAAAATCAGACATCATATATTACATGGCAATCTATTTCTAACAAAGCTAGAACCAGCCCTGTACCTCACATGGATCCAGAGATCTCTCCATTCATTGCTCCAATCACTCTGCTGGATTTTCTTCAGGCTGGCAGCTAAGGGGTTGTGTCCTTTCTCGGGGGGTTTGTCCTTTCTGTTGCTGATTTCTCCTTGTAACTGTCACAGCTTCTAACAGCAAAGTAGATAAGACTGGTGTCAGTTGAAGGATGGAACTGAGCATGTGCGTCCACTTCAGTGATGTTACTGAGATAGACAAATAAGAAAGAGAGCAAACAACAAGTTTTATTGAATAACTCACTGGCTATATCACTATTTACATAAATATATGAATACCTAATCAATAGATGGATTAAATGATAAAGGTATTATTTACATTATGCTAAAAACAAATGTATAGTAGCAATATAAAATCACACTGTTGTTAAACCATGCTATAAGTGTACATAGCTAAATGCAAAGTTGCGAGCAGTCCCGAATTTGTAGGTACTATCCCTAATTTTCGGAGATGCCCTCGACAAATTTGGGCTGTCCTGGGCCAAAAATGGGCATGTTTTATGTAGATCTCACCCATAAGGTTTTAAAGCGGTTTTCCAACTCTTTCTAACTGATAACTTTTCCTCTGGATAGGCCATCAGTAGCTGAATGTTGGAGGTCCAACACCAAGGACCCCCCTCCGATCAGCTGTTTGAGACAGCACTGGCACTCCTGTGAGAACCACGGCCTTCTCGCAGCTGACCAGCCACAGCTCTGTACATTGTATAGCAGCTGTGCTTGGTATTGCAGCTCAGTAACATTAACGTGAATGGGACTGTGCTGCTCTTAGGCTATGTGACCAGTGGATGTGTTGTCACTTGCCTATGGTAAGCTATGAAAAGGCTGCAGCACTCACAGTAGCATCTGTTTAATAACACACTGCACTTTTGGATATTATGCTTGCTAAAATTAAAAAGCCGTCAAAAAATGATCCCTTTTGGAGGAAGATGCCTGCCCGTGTTTATACCAATTGCTTGTTTTGAACGAGCGTCCCATAAATTTTCCCTTCTTCATCAATGACACCACCAATAATACATGTGCTGGTGACAGTGTTCCAGGAAAGTGAAGAAGCAATAGCTTTTATTTTTACAAAAGCGTGGAAAAAGATTCTCCCATTTTGGAAGCAGAAGCAACAGTGCAGCATGGAACCTGATGGACATGGAGATGTGCAGCTGGGCAGGAATAGTAGTAGCTGGCCAAACCTGTACCGTATGGAACCTGAAGGACAATGCAAGAAATATGCGGTTATGCAGGATTAGTACTAGTGGCAGGAAGGGTAGTAGTAGGAGCCAGAAAACATCTGTATGGTATGGAAGCTAACAGAAAAGGCAGGAGATATATAGCTGTGTAGAGGTAGTAGTAGAGGCCGATGTAGTGGCAACAGTGCAGTATGGTACCTGATAAACAAGGCATGAGATGTGCAGGGGTAGTAGTAATTGCCAATGAAGCACAGTACAGAACCTTATGGACAAGGTAGGAGATGAGTGGCTGTGAAGGGGTAACAGTAGAGGCAATAGGGGTAGTAATAATGGCAAGAGGGGTAGCAGTATTGCCAGTAGCAGCACAGTGTGGAACCTGAGGGATGGACAGAAGTCATAGTAACATAGTAACATAGTTTATAAGGCCGAAAAAAGACATCTGTCCATCCAGTTCGGCCTGTTATCCTGCAAGTTGATCCAGAGGAAGGCAAAAACCCCTGTGAGGTAGAAGCCAATTTTCCCCACTTTAGGGGAAAAAAAAAATCCTTCCCGACTCCAATCAGGCAATCAGAATTACTCCCTGGATCAACGAACCCTCTCTAGTAACTATAACCTGTAATATTATTACCCTCCAAAAATACATCCAGGCCTCTCTTGAACTCTTTTAGTGAACTTACCATCACCACCTCCTCAGGCAGAGAGTTTCATAGTCTCACTGCTCTTACCATAAAGAATCCTCTTCTATGTTTGTGTACAAACCTTCTTTCCTCCAGACACAGAGGTTGTCCCCTCGTCACAGTCACAGTCCTGGGGATAAATAGATCATGGGAGAGATCTCTGTGCTGACCTCTGATATATTTATACATAGTTATTAGATCTCCCCTCAGTTGTCTTTTTTCTAAAGTGAATAACCCTAATTTTGATAATCTTTCTGGGTACTGTAGTCCATATATATAATTTGATGCAGCACAGAATGCCCAATTCGGATTGGTACACTTATTAATTTAAGAAACCTTGCAATGGTTTTTGAGGTAAAAATGCACAATTGTATTTTGGAGTCCACTACAATATACGGCCACTCTAACATGGCAACGTATACCTGGTCAGGATTGGTACACTTAGTTTTAAAGAGACCCTGTCAAGAAATAAAAAATGCACAATTCAACACTGTAATATATGGTCAGTTTGAAGCAGTAAGAAGCGTTCCATCAGTTTTTTTCAACCAGAAGAGTTGAGACGATGCATAGTGCAAAAGAGTGAAGCATGGAGCACTGCCTCCTCTTCAAACAGCTGATCGTCAGGGATGCCAGGTGTCAGACTCCCCCTTTAATTCAATCTAACTGCTGCCTATTATTTCCCCTAACCTTGTTCCTATTTGAACTTAAACAGGCTGCATTAAATGTCTTTGAACTCTCTCTCTCTCTGACACAGATGTCCTGACTCATGAATGTTGTTAATGCAGCTCCCTGTGCCTGCAGTTCTGTCCCCATACACAGGTACGGGCACCGGGCTTCTTCACTCCTTCCCACTGCTGTACGCCATGCTGACAGGAGTGGGCAGCGGGGTTCTTAGCCATTGTCTGCACTCCTGCCACCAGCTGGGTAGACAATCTGCAATAGGCAAGCAGCTTGTTATGAAGAAATCAACTGTGGGAGCAATAATTAGAAAATGGAAGACATACAAGACCACTGATAATCTCCCTGGATCAGGGGCTCCACGCAAGATCTCACCCCGTGGGGTCAAAATGATCACAAGAACTGTGAGCAAAAATCCCAGAACCACATGGGGGGGACCTAGTGAATGACCTGCAGAAAGCTGGGACCAACGTAACATAGGTTACAGTCAGTAACACACTATGCCGCCAGGGACTCAGATCCTGCAGTGCCAGACGTGTCCCCCTGCTTAAGCCAGTACATATCCGGGCCCGTCTGAAGTTTTCTAGAGAGTATTTGGATGTTCCAGAAGAGTATTAGGAGAATGTCATATGGTCAGATGAAACCAAAGTAGAACTGTTTGGTAGAAACACAACTCGTCGTGTTTGGAGGAGAGTGAATGCTGGGTTGCATCCAAAGAACACCATACCTACTGTGAAGCATGGGGGTGGCAACATCATGCTTTGGGGCTGTTTCTCTGCAAAGGGACCAGGACGACTGATCTGTGTACATGAAAGAATGAATGGGGCCATGTATCGTGAGATTTTGAGTGCAAACCTCCTTCCATCAGCAAGGGCATTGAAGATGAAAAGTGGCTGGGTCTTTCAGCATGACAATGATCCCAAGCACACTGCCAGGGCAACGAAGGAGTGGTTTCGTAAGAAGCATTTCAAGGTCCTGAAGTGACCTAGCCAGTCTTCAGATCTCAACCCCATGGAAAACCTTTGGAGGGAGTTGAAAGTCTGTTTTGCCCAGCAACAGCCCCAAAACATCACTGCTCCAGAGGAGATCTGTATGGAGGAACGGGCCAACATACCAGCAACAGTGTGTGCCAACCTTGTGAAGACTTACAGAAAACGTTTGACCTCTGTCATTGCCAACAAAGGATACATAACAAAGTATTGAGATGAACTTTTGTTATTGACCAAATACTTATTTTCCACCATATTTTGCAAATAAATTCTTTAAAAATCAGACAACGTGATATTCTGGATTTGTTTTCTCATTTTGTCTCCCATAGTGGAGGTCTACCTATGATGTCAATTACAGGCCTCTCTCATCTTTTTAAGTGGGAGAACTTGCACAATTGGTGGCTGGCTAAATACTTTTTTTCCCCACTGTAAGTGCCTATAACAAAGCCACACATGACAGCTGTAGTCCTGCATGATTGGCTGAGGCTGACTTGCAAGACATTATGGGCAAGCGAGGCAGGCTGGGGCACCACCCATGGTCATGTGATCTTCCTTTTTCATCTGCCCTGTCCCTGTGGCTGTCTACTGATCTTTAAATTGGCGGATATCATTTTGAGCAATTCACCTGAACAAAATCGCAAAAGGTTTGGTTGGAAAACTGATTTTTTTTTGTGAAACTGGAGATGAATTTGATTTGTTTAGAATCAATTTGGTCATCTCTATCAATATACCATTGCATTATAAATGTACAAGTACAGCTGATTTATGGGTGTATTAAGATCTTGTGGTCAGCAGATGTCGCCATTTTGGTCAAATTTTGAGGGTGAAATAAGATGTATGAAGCATTAGGTGGTGCTGATTTGTGTTTCTACAGGCTATGGAAGTCTGAAAGGATCAAATGCAGTGTTAGTTTAGGTATACAGTTTTTCAGATGTAATAAATCAATATGGCCACAAGGTGTCCTTGGTAGGCTATTCTGGCCTGCTGTGAAAAGAGTTAGTCTTTTTCCTAGTTGTTGCTCAGATAATAGTTACAGAAACCTCATAAATGCTCCAGACTCACACAAATTTGGCACTGGCACGATTTTTATGACAGAAATGTTTGGGACAAAATGGCGCATCTTAGGCACCACCCTATTCCAGGGAAGCTCTGCCCCTTTCTGATTTGCCCTACCCCTTGTCAAGCATTTTGGAAAAAAGTGTAGAAACCCTAGATGCGCCAGATTGAACCACTTTTTAAACAGATTGTTGTTGGTACAAACACATTAATCAGTCATTTTCTTTATGGAGTTTGAAAGCCTGAAAAAAACGCCAAGGTCTTGAAGACAAAAACCCCACCAAATGAAAAAAGACTTCCTACATTTCATATTTCCCATAGATCTTCAACTAACATTTGAAAAATACATGAAAAAATACTGATGCAAAAATGCTGCAAAAAAAAACCCTCGAAAATGTAGAAAAATGCCACTAAAAACCTATGAGTGAAAGCACCCTTAAACCCAATAAATTGAGGGTTTGGAGTTTGTAGATTAAATAGATTTCTCTTTTCCTAAAGGGACCTGACAGCTAGATATTCAATATTTAAACAGGTCCTCTCACCTCTTCTGACATGTCTGTTGTAGTAACTACTTGCATCCCCCATGTAGTACAATTCTGCAGTACCTATCCTTATGACTCCATGTTGTGCCATTATTCCTGTATTATTCCTGCAACAATATTACAAATAAATTGCCGGCAGTCTGCAATAAAGGTACTGCTGGATATGGACCGTAGAAGGTGTGTCTGACTGTCAGTGCTGCTTGTGTCAGACTGTGCAGGGACACACCTCAAACTGGTAACACCCATACTGCAAGCTGCTGACAATTCATTCATAAACTTCTGGTAGAAGTAACAGAGGAATGGCGCAACATAGAGTGATAAGAATTGATGCACCAGAATCGTTATTACATGGAGGATGTAAGTAGTCACTACACCAGTCATGTATGGAGAGGTGACAGGTCCTCTTTAACTAAGCACATTACCTTATCCGTCAGAGCATGTTGTCTCCAATGGCGCACTTGTCTTGATTTTGTGTTTCATGTATACACATAAAATAATTTTCATTTAGTTCTCCCATCTTATGCTATCAAGCGGTTTAAAGTCAAGGGGTCTGGCTGTTGCAGCCTCTGACAGGGCTGTATGTGTGGCTGGTGCCGCCCTAAGCATCAAGTCTGAATATTCCCTATCAGGGACCAAATTGAAAGAAGGTGGGGTCAACATGAGTGGGCAGGGTCAACTGAAGTAGCTGGGGCTAATACTTAGATGTGGCAAGTAATACCATAGAGGGACAGTATTTTGTGCTACACGTTGGTATTTGTTTCTACTGCAAGGCACAACACAATATACTGCTCCAGCAGAGCCAAATACAGTTCCACAGAACAGGAAAAAATACTGCCCCAGCAGCACCAAACACCACAGAGCAGCACAATATACCACAGTACAGCACAATATACTGCCCCAGCAGCACCAAATACAAAAGAGCATCACAATATACTACCCCATCAGACCCAAATACCACAATGCAGTACAATATAGGGTTGGGCGATTTACCGGTTTTCACCAAATACCACGATATTAAGAAACGGTGATATGGCGATATTGCCGTTTCTTAATTACCGAGGTATTTTAGTGACGTCATAGGGGCAGTCGCACTTGAGTGCTTACTGCCTCTTAAACGTCCGGGGCACAGCCAGCACAGAGGAGAAAGAGAGAGTCCCTCCCTCTCCACTGTGATCTGGCGGCCGCTGCCACCAATGAGAGATGAGGAGAGGAGGGGCTGTGGCCGCTGATCCACCAATGAATTTAATTTACCTCGTAATACAAGTTTAGGCTGATATGGCCTGGACCCCATCTCAATAACAGAAGGCGGCACCTGAGGGGTTAATTGGCGTGGTCCGGCGAGATCCTCATCATTGAATCCAGGTGCTGGCTATGTGGTATGGCCGGCACCCGCAGCCTATACTTTTATTAAGAGAGAATTATATTCATTGTTGGCACAGTGCGCCTCCCCCCAAATCCCCCCAGTATAGTAACCATTGGTGGTGCAGTGCGCCCCCCCCAACCCCCCAGTACAGTAACAATTGGTGGCACAGTGCGCCCTTCCAAACCCTCAGTATAGTAACCATTGGTGGCGCAGTGTGCCCCCCTAATCCTCTAGTATAATAAACATTGGTGGCAGTGGCCACAGGGTCCCCTTCCCCCTTTCATTGGTGGTGCAGTGGTAGCTTCTGATCGGAGCACCAGCAGTTGGGGCTCCAGTCGGTTACCATGGCAACCAGGAAGCTACTGAAGCCCTGGCTGTCATGGTAAGCTCCCTGCTGCCATGTGCACAAAGCACACAGCAGCAGGGAGAGTGTGAAGTCCTATTCACCCTAATAGAGCTCTATTAGGGTGAATCGGACAAGGGATTAAAAGATCCCAGGATTTTTAAAATAAAAAAATTGCCCCCTTTCCCAATTTTACATATAAAAATATATAAACAATAAAAAAACAACATATTACATATCGCCACGTCTGAAAAAGTACAAGCTATTAAAGTATTAAAAAAATATGTCCCATGCGGGGAATGCCGCAACAGAAAAAAAATGTTAAAAAAAATACGCAGTTCGCCATTTTTAAATTTCTTAATATCGTTATCGTGGGAATATTTTTGATATCGCCCAACCCCAGTATACTATACTGCCTAGAGAACCAAATACCATAGTGCAACAAAACATAATGCCCCAGCAGAACCAAATATCACAGCACAACACAATATACTGCCCCAGCAGAAGTTCTTATTGCACTGTGGTATTTGGTTCTACTGGGGGAGTATATTGTGCTACATTTTAGTATTTGGTTCTGCTGCAGAACCAAATACCTCAGTGCAGGACAAATACGATCCCAGCAGAAATAAAATACCACAATGCAGCACAATAAACTGCCCTAGCAGTTTCCAGAAGCTTCTGTGTTGGCCAGCACCAGTTGTCATGTTGTCTCCTCCTTCTCCTTCTCCAGTTGTTTCTATGATATGCAAGAGGGGACTAAGGAGATGAGATATGAGTCACAGCAGCAAGACAGCTCTACCAAACGTACCGGAAAATACAGCACTATATACCTCATACATTATTTTCTCTGTATACATGAAACACAAAACCAAGACAAGGGCACCATTGGGGACAACATGCTTGGACTGATAAGGTAATGTGCTTAGTTAAAGGGGTTGTCCGGGGTCAGAGCTGAACCCAGACATGTCCCCTTCTTCACCCAGGCAGCCCTCTTATATGAGTATTGGAGCAGACAGTGCAGATCGAGGGCTTTTTTGTTTACATTTTTACACTACTAGGAGGAGGCTTCCACCTAGCAGTGTACCCGCTGATGTCATCGGCACTAATGGGCGGGCTTTAGGGCTGCCCTAACCATTTTACTGGTAAGTCACCGGATCTGCAGAAAAAGCCCTTGACCTACACGATTCAGCACACGGTAGATGAATACAAACTGCCCCCGGTATCTTAAAAATCTGGTCTGCAAAAAAATCATCTTTAATCCAAGCTCCCATTATATGTAAGTTAGCACTTACAAGTAAAGGAGCCTGGTGTCTTCCTTCTCAAAGTTATAGGGGTTATCCAATAACTAATGTTAAAAATGAAAATCAGACATCATATAATACATGACAATCTCTGTCTAACAAAGCTAGAACCAGCCCTGTACCTCACATGGATCCAGAGATCTCCCCATTCATTGCTCTGCTAGATTTATATCAAGCTGACAGCTCAGGAGGCATGTCTTTTCTCCTGTATCTCAGGGGGTGTGTATTTTCTGCTGCAGCAAAAGGGGCGTGTCCATGCTTTCCCTATCACAGCTGAGGAGACAGTTGAAGGATAAAACTGAGCATGTGCAGCCATCTCAGTGAGTCGGACAAAGAAATAAGAAAAAAATAAACAGCAGGTGACACTATAGAGATACAGGTCAATGAATAACTCAGTGGCTATGCTAAATTTTTAATTACCTGCAATTATCAAAGTATTCAGATCCAGGTGCTGGTTTGAAAACTGCATAACATAGATCTCATGCAAAACACCTATGTACGTAATTTAGTAAAAGAGGACAAAATACACACATACATAGAAATTTTTATAAAAATAATAATACATTATAGAAAAATTAAAAATTGTAAATACTCAATACTTTTCTGTTTTTGATTTTCTGTATTTTCCCCACAGCACATAACTGCTTTCAGTACTTGTTCAAAATTACTCCAGACTTTATTGGGTATGTTAGAATTATATTTATTAATTCCTTAAAATGACCACTAGATGGCAGTTGTTACTAACAAAGTTTTCATGCCATAATGAAAAGCCGAAACAAATAAGAAACATCCAAAAGACCAAAATGTATTGATTTTTGTTTATTTTTTTTTTTAATATATATTTTAACATTTACACTTTATTTAAAAAAATATATATGCTTTTATTATTAGCAGTTTATGCATTGCACTATTTGCATTTCTTTACTACACAATAAGGGTACATTCACACGTCCGTGTGTGTTTTGTGGTCCGCAAATTGCGGATCCACAAAACACGGACACCGGCCATGTGCGTTCCGCATTTTGCGGATCGCACATGGCCGGCTCTATAATAAAAAACCCTTTTCTTGTTCTTGGATTCTTGCATGCGGACACATTCTGGGGACGTGTGAATGGAGCCTAATTTTAGAAAACAGTGCCCCTAACATAGCTTCCAGATGTTTGCCCGTATAATAGTGCCAAACTCTTTGCCCCTATAACAGTTTTGACTATAGTACTGCTAGAATCACATGGAGCTCCAGTGAAAGTGTCAGCCACTTGCCCCGATTTTGTGCTTTACAGCACTGAGGACAGTGAGTGGCTGCAGCAATCATGTGCCAAATGCCTGCACATCACAACTGCTATCTTGTGGGAGAAGGACCGGAACTGAGATGCAGAGAACGGCATGGGAAGAAGACATGGTGCAATATACTAGAGAATACGTGTGTCAGCACTAGTATGAGATGCTCCACAAGTATTAGGAAGTACACGCTTCTGGAGGAAATCTATGGTATAATATGTGTTTTCTGGTGCACGAGCTACTAAATGAGTTGGAGGTCCCACCAGTGGAAGTCCTGCCTCCTCCCGTTCACTGTTTGAAAAAGTGGTGAGGGTATCAAAAAAGCTTAAAAGTCACATAGCTTACTGATCTGCTGCTGCTCCCATGTGGTATCTACTTCCTGTCTACTTCTCAATGGAAATGATCACTCACCCCATCAATGAGGAGAGTCTGCACTGTGGCCAGTGACTGACTGAGCCACCATTTGCTGTGTGTCAAGGGGTCCATGAAGTATCTAATAAAATTGTTATTAATGAACATTCACCATATGTCCACTTTATGTTGGCATGATTTTGGAAATGTAATTTTATTTTTTTAGGACGTTAGAAGGCTTCAAATTTTAGATGTAATTTTTAATATTTTCATGAAAATTTCCGATAGTTAATTTTAAAGGACCTTTGCAGTTCTAAAGTGACTTTGAGGGGCTTAAATAATAGAAACCTCCCATAAATGAACATATTTTAGAAACTACAGCCCCCAATGTAATCAAAACTGATTTTACAAAGTTTGTTAACCCTTTAGATTTCCCACAAGAATTAAAACAGAAGGAAGGTGAAATTTAAAATATATATATTTTTTCGCAGATTTTCAATTTTTAATTCATTTTTCCCATAGGATAGCAAGAGTAAACCGCAAATCAAACCTGAATATTTATTTTCCTGATTCTGAAGTTTGCAAAAACACCCAATATGTAGTTGTAAACTGCTCTGTGACCGGCAGTAATGAGAGTGAGATAGAACAAGCATTTGTGATGGCTTTGACAGCTTGTCAGAGTGATCAAAAGCCTGGAGACCAGGAAAAAAGGTCTCAGGTTAAAGCTCCATGTTCTTGGCTGTCAGAAGGCAGCTGAGTCATGGAGCTTCTATGTACAGGTGCTGCACACAGGGGGCAAAGCTGAAGGACGTTTATAGTCAATGGGCAGACTTGAAGTTAAGCAGCAAGGCATGGACCGCTGGCCTAATATTGACTTCTTGTTTCCATGTTTCTGTAAGCAGGGAGGGGCTTATGTGAGGGGCTCTGCAAGTGACATCATGAAGGAATATAAATAGAAAATAGTGTGATTTTGTTGTGGGTTTTGTAGAGTACCCACTGATGTGATTTTTTGAACAAAAATAGCTTTTTAGGGAAAAAAAGGAATTGATATATTTGTTTTTAACTTTTGTTTCATTTTTTAAACCACTGATAATCAGATTCTATGTGGAATGATATGGATGAACTGACTATGAGTACTTCAGGGAACTAGAGAATGAAGTCTGGACCACAGCCATCTTATATGGGCATGGACATAATTGGCTAGGACATCAGTCAATAAAGAGGTTGAAGTTATTTGACATATTTGGATATGGTAATATTGACGTGGATATGTTTGTCAGTTATGGTGAGTCACTGATTGTGATTTCTTCTTAAAAGTGTTTTCTGCTAAAAATGACTTTTTAATTTCTTAAGTTCTTGACCCTGAAACAGAAGATTCATACTTACCTGTCCCACACCACACTGGTGGTCCTCCACGCTGCCTCCGTTGTCTCCATCTTCCGGTCCTGAAACTGTTGACATCCAGCTGTCTATGGACATGGTCACATGCACTACTCCAGCCAATGATTTCAGTGGTGATGTGGCTGTAAGCAGCACGACACACCGCTGAAACCAGGCATTGGTTGGAACGGTGCATGTGACCATGTCCATAGCCAGCTGGATTTATACAGTGTCAGGATCGGAAGAGCAGAGGCAGCATGGAGGACCTCCAGTGTGGTGTGGAACAGGTAAGTATGAATCTTCTGTTTCAGGGGCCATGTTGCAGAACTTGTTAAAAAATCATTACCAGAAAACCCCTTTAAGATTGACTAGGTATATACCGTACACCAGAGGCATTGCTAGGGTCTCAAAAGATCCGGAGCCCAAGCCCCAATGAATATGGCCCTCAGTCGCCCCCCCCCCCCCCCGCATACAATCCCCACAGTCACACCCCCCGGCATAAAAAACCCCACAGTCACCCCCCAGCCGGGGCCGGTTTTAGACAAAATGTGGCTCTGGGCAAAATCAAAAGTGGGGCCAAAAATTTTGTAATAATGCGCTAACAACACAGTTACTGTATTTTTCGCTTTATAAGACGCACCACAGATTTTAGAGTAGCAAAATAAGAAAAAAATATTTTTCATCAGACCTCAGATCACCTTTTCCGACCCCATCAGACCTCAGATCAGCCCACTCAGCCCCCATCAGACCTCAGATCAGCCCACTCAGCCCCCATCAGACCTCAGATCAGCCCACTCAGCCCCCATCAGACCTCAAATCAGCCCACTCAGCCCCCATCAGACCTCAAATCAGCCCACTCAGCCCCCATCAGACCTTAAATCAGCCCACTCAGCCCCCATCAGACCTCAGATCAGCCCACTCAGCCCCCATCAGACCTTAAATCAGCCCACTCAGCCCCATCAGACCTCAGATCAGCCCACTCAGCCCCCATCAGACCTTAAATCAGCCCACTCAGCCACCATCAGACCTTAAATCAGCCCCCATCAGACCTCAGATCAGCCCACTCAGCCCCCATCAGACCTCAGATCAGCCCACCCAGCCCCATCAGACCTTAAATCAGCCCACTCAGCCCCCATCAGACCTTAAATCATCCCCCCATCAGACTCAGATCAGCCCACCCAGCCCCCATCAGACCTCAGATCAGCCCACTCAGCCCCCATCAGACCTTAAATCAGCCCACTCAGCCCCCATCAGACCTCAAATCAGCCCACTCAGCCCCCATCAGCCCCCATATGAGCCCACTCAACCCCCATATGCAGCGTCAGGTCATCGTGCGCATACTACGTCCTGACGCGGGATTTCTCTTCAGGCGCGCTTTCCACCAGCGAAGATTGGTGAAAGCACCCTGTTCTGTAAATAAGCCTCAGCCTGTACCAGGCTTCCAGGTTCATTGTTAGTATATCCCAGTTCAGGCCACTAGGTGGCAGCAGTGAACTGTGATATAATGATTTCAATACAGACTAATGGAGCAATTTACATCTGATGATTGTAAGTTGTGGTCCACTTAGGGGACTTAAAAAGTAAAAAAAA
>ONZH01015789.1:0-30962 GCA_900303285.1 Rhinella marina
AATAAAGACAAAAGATCTCGTTATCAATTCTTATCATAGAGAACATATTCTACAAGACATTGTCCAACATCTCTAGATCCTCCTGATGCCAGCAGTGCCCTTCATGAGGACATCACCAGGTAGGCACTGGCAGCTAGGCTGGGCATGGAGGGGGTAATTGCTGGACTGTGGGCTGGTAACGTCTGGATAAGGGGCACATCATTATATGTTCCAGCATCACTTTATAGGACTGATCCCCCAAAGGAGCAGCTTAGTGGCTGTTCTCCTCCACTACAGTCAGGGCTTGGTAGAGGATGATGAGAGTAGAATTAGGAGAGGAAGGAATTGTCTACTCACTGTTATTTGCACCTGCGCTGTCCAGACCGGGGGTTGTCGTAACCGGTCCTGGGAAAGTCACTGTCCATGAAAGAATGAAGGAAAATAAGGACATGAAATAAAAAATGTCATCATTTAAGGCCATTGTATGAGATTAGAAACCTTGCACCTTTCTTTCTGAAATATCCTCCCTCTTGTCCAGGGGTTGTGTACGGTATTGCAGTTCAGCGCCATCTTAGTAAATGGGGCTCAGCTACAATGCCGCACACAGCCCACTGTCCTATAACCTGAGCTCCAAACCCCAGAGATACCAGCCAGGTTTGCCTCTAGGGCCCATAATCATGTAAGGATAAATACAATATTCAGCCCCATTCAGTAAGATAAACCCCCGGTGATAATATCCATTACCTGTGCAGGTGTTTTTGTGGGCTTTCCGTGAACAGAAAATGAAAAAAATATTAAAAATACAAGAGCAATTCTTTGCAAATCCATAATCTCCAACAACTAACCCTCAAAAGAATCCAGTGCACCAAAACACATAGAAGCCTGGACACAGCATTGTGATGTCACAAAGCTTCAGTATTCTAAGGGGGTGGGGCTTCTGGCTGCTGCTGATGTCATCAGAGATCTAGTCTAAATGAAGAACTGTATATAGAGCAGTGATGTTTAAAGGGCAATGCCGCTTTTAGTAAACCTTTAATAAAGTCATAAGGATACTGGGGGTTATTTATCAAACTGATGTAAAATAGAACTGGCTTAGTTACCCATAGCAACTAATCAGATTTCACATTTCATTTTGGACTGCTCCTTCAGAAAATGAAAGGTAGAATCTGATTGGTTGCTATGGGCAAATAAGCCAGTTTTACTTTACGGCAGTTTTTTGATAAATGACCCCCATTATGTACATTATAGCATCAGACTACACAATTATGATACACAATTATGATATAGAATTTATACATTCCGAACTCCTTGGTGACAATGGCGACTCTCCTTCCCACTTTTAAAAATCTATGGGGGTCATTTATTAAGACCCTAACAACCCCTATATCTGGCGATGAATCTGCCGAAGTTATGAAGAGGTGCCGGCCTCAGCGGATCCTCCGCCATTTCTAAATGTAAGACCGCTTCTGAACTGTCTCACATTTAGACTATTTTCTATGCCTAAAACAGGTATTTGACCTTCCCCATACACGCCATGTCCACTTTTTTAGACCTGGCGTGAGCTGGGAAAAGTTTCAATCTGCACCTGAAATGCGCCTAATATAGGTGTATTTCAGGATAATAAATGACCACCGATATATCCTTCCTGATGCAGGGCACCTCCATACACTTAACTTTATTCTTTCATGAGTTATTTACAAGTTTCTGACCACTTATAAAATGTTTTCAAAGTGCTGCCTATTGTGTTGGATTGTCAATGCAACCCTCTTCTCCCACTCTTCACACACTGATAGCAACACCGCAGAAGAAATGCTAGCATAGGCTACCGGTATCCGTAGTTTCAGGTCCTGCACATCTCGTATCTTCACAGCATAGACAATTGCCTTCAGATGACCCCAAAGATAAAAGTCTAAGGGGGTCAGATCGGGAGACCTTGGGGGCCATTCAACTGGCCCACGATGACCAATCCACTTTCCAGGAAACTGTTCATCTAGGAATGCTCGAACCTGACACCCATAATCTGGTGGTGCACCATCTTGCTGGAAAAATTCAGGGAACGTGCCAACTTCAGTGCATAAAGAGGGAAACACATCATCATGTAGCAGTTGAATGGCCCCCAAGGTCTTATGATCTGACCCCCTTAGACTTTTATCTTTGGTGTCATCTGAAGGCAATTATCTATGCTGTGAAGATACGAGATGTGCAGCACCTGAAACTATGGATACTGGAAGCCTGTGCTAGCATTTCTTCTGCAGTGTTGCAATCAGTGTGTGAAGAGTGGGAGAAGAGGGTTGCATTGACAATCCAACACAATGGGCAGCACTTTGAAAACATTTTATAAGTGGTCAGAAACTTGTAAATAACTCATGAAAGAATAGTTACGTTAAAACCAAGCACACCATTGTTTTTCTTGTGATATTCTCAATAAGTTTGATGTGTCACATGACTCTCTTCCCATTGAAAAAACTAAAGTTGGATCCAAAATGGCCAACTTCAAAATGGCCGCCATGGTCACCATCCACCTTGAAAAGTTTCCCCCTCCCATATACTAATGTGCCACAAACAGGAAGTTAATATCACCAACCATTCCCATTTTATTTAGGTGTATCCATATAAATGGCCCACCCTATATAATTGGTATCTCTCTAATCGTACTGACCAGCAGAATAAAGATAACATATCTATCGAGAAACATAAATGTATAGTTCTCAGAAAATGGCTCTATTGGAGCCTAAGAGGCTGTTCAATAGTAATATGGTGTTGAATATAATACTTCAAAATCTGTGCTTCACAGCATATTGGGCACTAAAATGCCACATCTGTGAAACACTTGCATTTAGAATGTTGCACAGTCCCCTGCTGCTTAATTTGTACAAAACACTTGTGGAATCAAAATGCTCACACCACTGCTTAATACTTTAAGGGATGTAGTTTCCGATATAGGATCACTTCTCAGGAGTCCATTTATTATTTCACCTAAGAGCCTCTATAAGATGCTTAAATCACAACATTGGGCTTCAAATGTACATGGTGCTATTTTACTCCTGAGCCCTGTTATATGTCCAGCCAAAAGATTGTCCACATGTAGGGTGTTTCTAAAGCCAGGAAGCATGACATAATAATAAGCGGACTTACTTTTTTAACTGACAATGAAACATATGTTAGCAACTAAATTCCTGGGGAGGTGTAGTTTCCAAAATGGGATCACTTTTTGGGGACTTGTACTGTAGGGGTACCCCAGGGTGTCTTCAAGTGCGACATGGCACCTGAAAATTATTCCAGTGAAATCTGGCCTCCAAAAGATATATAGTGCTCCTTCCTTTCTGAGTTCTACGGTGTGCCCATAAAGCAGTTTATGAGCACATATTGGGTTTTGCCTTATTCAGGACAAAATGGGTTATAAAGTGTGGATTACGTTTTTTTTTCCAATTGAGCCTGCATTAGCGCCGGTGGGACAAGGGAACCACAGTTTCCCTGCCTAGCTATTCCCGCTGTGCATTGACGTAACTTAAGAGGCCCAATGATATCGTCACACCACCTGCGACGTTCCTCTGGAGCAGACCCACCAGAAGAGGCCTTGCCTCCTTTGCTGCATTATCGGACCGCGCCGGGAAAGGTTAGTATAAACTTCCTTCCCCTATTCTCTCAATTTGCTCTAACACTAATACTGGTCCCTGTCCCTTAGCCCCAGTACTGACCCCCTAATCCTAGTATTAACCCCTAACCCTAATACTGACCCCTATTACTGTCCCTAACCCTAATACTGACCTCTAATTAGGGGTGGATTGGCCATAGACCTTACAGGGAAATTTCCCAGTGGGCCGATGCCCAGGGGCATTTTTGCGCTGCTGGCAGTATTATGTGATGGACTGTGGTATTTGGCTCTATTGGGGTGGTAATGTCACGCTCTGGTGTGGAGGGCATAGCCACACCAAGCATAAGAGGGAAGGGAAAAGGACCAAACAAGGAAAATGGTCACCTCCTGCAGGTAACCCTGAAACTAGGTCCTGACTGACTACCAGTATGAACAGGCCTTAGTGGTAGGAACGTTCATACACAGGAACCTAATAACAACTTGACCCTATAGAACCCTGCCACTAGTGACAGGGGAAGCAGTCAACCCGTTCCTCCAAAAGGACGGATGAACAGGAGACTCAAGAAGGCAAAACCACAACAGGGAAAAGTAGGATAAACACAAAAGGGAAAAATGACACTTATCTTAATGCAGATATTGCAGCAACCGGATCTCAGCTGAGAACCACACCACACACAACAAAGTCAGCAGAAAGTATAAACCGCAAGAGATACTGGGAGAGGAAGGGATAAATAGGGGAAAGACAATCACCACACCCACAACAGCTGAGGGGAAGGGGTGTGGTAAACAGCAACCAAACCAAGAGGAAAACATGTCAAATTATGTCACTTTTGAAAGTCTAGCCGATCGCCTGCAACCTGATGCAGGCACATCCGTCACAAGTATAATGTGCCACAATATGGTATTGCTGGCCCCACCTTCTTGTGTTGGCTATCCTTTCATCATTTTGGACCCGAATACAAAACGGGCCACTGTATGTTCCCAGTCCATCCCTGACTTCATGCTTCAAAATGTAGATGGATAACTCTTTTGTATCTTCATTACGTGGCGAGGGTCATCTATAAGATGGCTAAAAGTCAATACTAATTGTATATATTAACAGCCCCTTACAACCTTGTTAAATTCACAGGTTAATTACATTTGTGCTGGGCCATAAAATGTCACATATTGGATGCAATAAATATACAATAAGTGGAATGTGATCTGATCTTCTAAGAACACGCACAACTGTCTTATTTTTTTTCTTAAGATCACATTCTTTATTATTGTGCAGTTTCCCTGGGAACATTCAATTCCCATCTAAACATCATAAATATTTGGTACTTGATCTTTTTTCTTTCCTCCCTCATTCTATGTCATTGCTATGCAAATTAAATCATTTAATTTACACTTAACAATAAATTCCAATTTTAAGGTGCAATTTGATATTATCAGACTGCTAGATATCTATAAAAGCATTACTCATGAGGAGACATTTTATAATGTGATTTACTTCTGCAGTTTATTATAAAAAGAAGGGATAATAATAATCCAAAATATAATTTGGCTTGAAAAAAAGTTTTTGACAAAATATATTATTCATGTTCATGTACTTCATGTACTTTTCCAGTGAAAAGATAAATGTATTTCAGTGGTTTTTATGACCCACTATGTACAAAAAGGGCATGAAGCCAATGTACTACCAACCTTCAAAGTACCCAAGAACTAAACTGCTTACTCCTTTCCTTTTCTTAAAAAAAAAAATAATAATAATAATAACCTTCCATGAATGCTCAAATCACCTACCTTACAATAATTCTACTACCATCAATGCTTCTGTGTGCAGTACCATTTTAATCATCACTGGGGTCCTTGATATACATAACATGCAGCACATTTGGTTAATACTAAACTTACTCCTATGTATTAGGTTATCTTCAGAGGCCCTTGTGGAGTGTTGCATTTACTTTCCTGTTTGCTGGTGGTGAGATGTAGCTGAAATCCTTTGTTTCTACATGAAATACCTACAATAAAAATGTTCATCCGGAGTAATCCAGTTGGTTGGAAGATGTGACCTTTTATTACTGTAACAACTCTGCCTGTTTCTGCTCCAGAAGTCAGGCAAAGAGGCAGGAGAGGGCATAGATTGTGATCTGTGATCAAGCTCACCTTTTCTAGATCCGTAGATGGAGCAAGGAGACAAGACTGGGATCGGATTGAGAACAAATCAGTAAAATCTGCACGCTACTTACACTAAATCATGTTGTTATTTTGTTCAATGTCAATTATTATTCATGATCCTTTAACCCCTTAAGGACCCAGCCATTTTTCACCTTAAGGACCAGGCCATTTTTAGCAAAACTGACATGTCTCACTTTATGTGGTGATAACTTTAGAACGCTTTTACTTATCCAGGCCATTCTGAGATTGTTTTCTCGTCACATATTGTACTTCATGACAGTGGTAAATTTGAGTCAAAATATTTAATTCTTATTTATAAAAAAATACCAAATTTACCAAAAATTTAGAAAAATTTGCAAATTTCCAAATGTTAATTTCTCTACTTTTAAAATACATAGTAATGCCTCCAAAAATAGTTATGACTTTACATTCCCCATGTGTCTACTTCAGGTTTGGATCACTTTGAAAATTACATTTTATTTTTTGGGACGTTAGAAGGCTTAGAAATTTAGAAGCAAATCTTGAAATTTTTCACAAAATTTCCAAAACCCACTTTTTAAGGACCAGTTCAGGTTTAAAGTCACTTTGTGAGGCTTCCATCATAGAAACCACCCAAAAATAACCACATTTTAGAAACTATACCCCTCAAGGTATTCAAAACTGATTTTACAAACGTTATTAACCCTTTAGGTGTTCCACAAGAATTAAAGGAAAATGTAGCCAAAATTTCCGAATTTCACTTTTTTGACAGATTTTCCATATGAATCATTTTATTCTGAGAATAAAGCAAGGGTTAACTGCCAAACAAAACTCAGTAATTATTACCCTGATTCTGTAGTTTACAGAAATGCCCCATTTGTCATCGTAAACTGCTGTACAGGCACACGGCAGGGCGCAGAAGGAAAGGAACGCCAGGGCAGATTTCACTGGAAAAAGTTTAAGTTGCCATGTCACATTCGATGCACCCCTAGAGTAGGAAACTCCAAAAAACTGACCCCATTTTGGAAACTACGGGATAAGTTGGCAGTTTTGTTAGTGCTATTTTAGGGTACATATGATTTTGGTAGCTCTATATTACACTTTTTGTGAGGCAAGGTAACAAAAACTAGCAGTTTTGGCATTGTTTTTATTTTTTGTTATTTACAACATTCATCTGACAGGTTAGATCGTGTGATATTTTTATAGAGCAGGTCGTTACGGACGTGGCAATATCTAACGCGGACGCGGCAATACTTTTTTTTATTTATTTAAGTTTTACACAATATTTTTGAAGCACAAAAAAAAAAATCACATTTTAGTGTCTCCATAGTCAGAGAGCTGTAATTTTTTATATTTTTTTGGGCGATTGTCTCAGATAGGGGATCATTTTTTGAGGGATGAGATGACTATTAGATTGGTACTATTTTGGGGGGCAAACGCTTTTTTGATCGCTTGGTATTACATTTTTTGTGATGAAATGTGACAAAAAATAGCTTTTTTTAGACAGTTTTTATTTTTTACGGTGTTGACCGGGCGGGCTGGATCATGTGATATTTTAATAAAGCAGGTTTTTACGGACGTGGCGATACCTAATATGTATATTTTATATTTTTTTTTCTATTTTTATGTGTTTCTTTATGGGGAAGGGGCTTTTTTTAATTGAAACTTTATTATTTTTTTTTTATTAAAACACTTTTATTTAACTTTTTTTTTTACATTTCCCTTATGTCCAGTAAGGGACTTTAACATTTCAGGGTCTGATCCCTGATTGAATGCAGCACAATACATCTGTATTGTGCTGCATTCAACTGTCAGCGTCTCACACTGTGAGACGCTGACCGTTGCCTAGGAGACCCAGCGCTGTGGCTGGGTCTCCTGGGCTTCCGTAGATGGGAGTCATCGGGGCTTCCATCTCAGCCATCGGGCCCCCCCCCACCGCCTCACAGGGACCTGATGGCTTTAACAGCTGCCGCAATTACCTTGTATGCCGCGGCATACAAGGGGTTAATCCGCCGGCATCAGTGTAATCACCAGTGCTGGCGGATACAGCAGAGGCCCGGCTGTTAGTATCAGCCGGGCCCCTGCTGCAGATTGTGGCAGCGGGGCAGCAGCACCACCTTAACCCTAGAACGAGAATGCTCGTCCTAGGGCGTTAAGTAACGCCATATTAGGACGAGCATTCTCATCCTAGGTCATTAAGGTGTTAAGGTCTCTTGGGGGATTTTTAAAAAATACTTGTGTTTTTAACTCACTTCATTTATCTAACTGCTCTTTTCCCTTTATCTTAGTATTTGTTATTGTGTATGAACTCAGACGACCTATCTTTAATGTGATGTTTGTCTTTCTTGACCCAGCTTGTCTCTGTTGTGCATACTGATTTTGACATTTTCCCCCTCTTGTTCTGACCCCAGCTAGTATGAATACCATACCAATATACTCCACCAGCAAGCAGCTACCCTGTCAATGCAACCTAGGATTTCATACTACCAAAAGGTGCTGCTCAGGATGAACTGGTTTAATTTTCTGTGTTTGATTGCATCTATTGGGATGGCTATTCTGCTGTAGGCATGTCTTCCCCAATTGGCAGAAGATCACAGGATAGTGAGATACAGACACTGAAGGGAAGGGGGGGGGGGTGCAGAGCCTAAGATAGAGGAATATATTCTACTAGAAGATATGAATAATTGCTAGCTGTCTGCAGTAAGGGGAGGTAACAAGTTGTGGGTGTGTACCTGCAAAGTCTGAAAATGGCAGCACTGATTGGATAGAGTCAGACTGTGCAGATACACACCCCCAACTGGTTACCTCCCCTATGTACCCTTACTGAAGGTTAATAGCAATTCATTCATAACTTCTAGTAGAAATAATAAAGGAATGGCTCAACATACAGACATAAGAATAGATGTTCCAGAATTGTTATCACACGGGGAATGCATGTAGCTATTAAAACAGGCATGTCAGGAATGGTGAAAGGTCCTCTTTAAAGCAAGAGGAAAGCAGCTGGAGAGAGGAATAGTCTAGAAGTAGAGATGAGGAAAGTTTTGAAAAATTCGATTCAGCAACTTCGACAAAGTTAGCCAAGAAATTTTATTTGTTATTGACATCACAAGAGATGAATCTGCAGATTGGCTGACTGCATAGCACTATGGGTGATCTTACATTCCTGGGCTTCTTACTTTCACTTTGTAACATGTGCAGCCGCCATTTTAGGAACAACTGATTTGTTGCCACAAAGTGCAATTAAATTTGGATTTGTTGTGAATCAAAGTTTTCCTAAACTTCGGACCTTCGGACCGGATCCCACTTCACTCAACACTATCTAGGAGGATGAAGGGTTAATGCAGCAGTATGTGAAAGTCCCTGTTTAGGTACTTAGCCTGTTGTTGTATCTTCTGGGCATGTTTCTGCCTGCTAGTGTAAGAGATGTGGGACAATCAATTGCTTTGTCTAGGGAGAGAGTTTTGTCTTCTGCAGGGCCCAGCTGGAGACTCTCTCTCTAAATATATATACTGGACATTGTGCCCCCTCATGGCACCCTACAAAATCACTTAGTTTCCCTACGGCTTTTTCTGACCTTGATGATTAGAAAAATTCCTTAATAAGGGCTCAAGTGTTTTGTGGTCTGCAAATTGCTCATAAGTAAAACACTGATCCTGGCCGAGTGCATGCCACTATTTATTTTTAACATTTAACTCTGTAAAAATGTCCTATGTTTGTCCGCAAAATCGACAAAAATAAGATGTTTTTTTTTTTTTTGTGGGGCTGCGGAACAGATGTGCATATACGGACAACACATAATGTGCATCTTTTGTAGCATCATTGAAATGAATGTGTCCGCATCCAGTCCACAAAAAATGTGGGTCAGATGCGAACAGAAAATACAGCTATGTAGATGAGCCCTAAGTAAGACAAAAAAGCTTAGTGTTCAAGTTGCATAGTTGGAACTCTATCCATCTGTTTATAATATTTCATTGGCTGTTTTGATTATCTAATGTGGAGGTATCATCCTTGCATTAAGCATTTTATTGGGATATTTTCATAAAATTATCAATCTGGAGCTTGTGATTTATTTTTTTAATTTTCTGTTAACAGTTAAAGTGTACCTGAGTTTTTTTTTTTAACAAACTGTGTAGGAACAGGTCTTGTTTGGGCTTCCCTAATATCTATTTCAACCTAATTATTCCCTTTTTCAGCTGCACAACGAGATACATTTCTCTCACAAGCAGGGGGTGTCTCCCTTCTGTTGAATCTGCCAGCACAGTACAGCTGTGACTTCCTTTCCCTTACTTGCCACCATGTTTATTTTCAGCTGTTGTTTTATCAGGCTCAGGATCTCAGCTAGTTCTGACACAACCCCACTTCCTCTCTGCCACGTTTTTTGTCTCTATTACTTTTTAAGCCTTGATATTGCCTGACAACAGGCAGTGGACTGCAAATTACTGCAAAGTGGAAGTGAGACCCCTTGTGGTCATGACTTTACATCTTTTTTTTCAGGTGGATGGAGGCATATTTTTAAATGAAGTGATTTAAAAATTTGCTATTCACACTATTTTCTGTTAAATGAATTGAAATTGTGTGAATGTGTAATGATTATTTAAGTCTTACCAAGAGATTTTGCTGTATTGCTGTCATTACTTTAATGCTTTATATTTTATAGCTTGAAAGCATTTGCAAAAGGGGTAAAGGTATTCTGACATTAGTGTGAGTCTGATACTGTAGTTCAGCTCATCAAATTGAACGGACTAAGTTGGACTGAGCTGCAGTAACACAGTCACAGCTATATATCCACATGATTTCAGTGATCAGTAGGCGTCTCATGGCTCAGTGGGGATTCCAAGGGTCAAACTCTCACCCCATCAATGTACCATTACAGAAAACTGCTTTAAAATACCCCCTGGTGTTGCTGTATTATTCCAACTCTAAGTTAGCTCAAGGACCAGTACGATAGTGATTGTGTATAATATGTCCCTGATCAGTGATTTAAAAATATTCAGACATCTGACAGCTAGTGCTAAGTAAATGCCGTGCAATAGGAAAACACCTGGACGCTTATCAGATCTTCTATCCAGAAGGTGACAATCACACAATCTGGCTGATGCAGTGATAAAAATGTATTTATTCATATCCAAACACGTAGTATATAAAGTGAATGGAAACGTAATGTTATGCGGCAAATGACAATTTGTAGACAGCTTTGACATGCATCACAACAAGTTAAATAGTAAAGTAATAACTGTAAAGTCTATTTAAGGATCCTTTAACTCACACAGAACATTGCTTGCTTTAATATTTGGAGCCTGAAATAATATTTAGCAGAGGCGAAGGAGCTTTAAATAACTCTTGAGTCTAGCGATGTGCAAAGAAGAAAGCTTTTAAGAAGTGATAAAAGCCTTGCCATGAAACATTCTTGTGGTTTATCTTTGATAAATAATTTCACTGAATCTTCACAAATCAAATTGTGATATATCCACACCACATTAGTCCAGATATAAACTGCGCACTTCAAGCACTTACATTTCTCTAATCTTCAGTAATCGGATTTAACCGGATGTACAGGGTAAAGACTGTCATGCAAAAAAGGAATATTCGTAGAGTATATTTTACAAATTTTCTCCTTCGTTATAATTTTTTAAATAATTTTATGCAATAAAATCAGAAGCCAAATTTAGCACCAGTGAATTAGTGGCTACCTTCACAGTCTACAGTAAAGGTCTTGAAAGATGGCAATCCTAGTGTCCTGCTGCGGCTTGCCATGCATTTGGTGTGCAGTGGTCACTGCAGGGAAAATGTAGTATTACATGTTGACTGTGTAAATGAATGATCAAGTTGTAAAGCACTGAGGTTGGCTCATAAAGAGTCGTCTTGGAAGGGTGATGCCCCTCTATGACGTCCATGTAGCCTAATGGGACTTATGTCCAGAAGTTGTCCTTATAACATAATTTTTTTTTTTTATAACTTGTTAACAACCACTTTTGTTCGAGGTTTTTCATTGGATTTTGTTTGGCAATTTAGAGTATAAACTACTAGTAGAGCAGTGTATGGAGCATATATGGGTCTTCTTGGAGTTTAATATTGATGGCCTACCCTTCGGATAGGTCATCAATATCTGATCGGTGGGGCTCTGACTCCAGTCACCCCTGGCGATTAACTGTTTAAAGAGGCAGCAGTGCTCCAGTGAGTGCTGTGGCCTCCTCACAGCATTCTATGCAAAGCGCTGTACATTGTATAGCGGCTTTGCTTGGTATTGTAGCCCAGGACCATTCACTTGAATGGGACAAAGCAGCATATAGGCCATGTAATCAATGAATGCAATGTCACTGGCCTAGGTAGAGGCAGCAGCACTTACTGGTGTGCCACTGCCGCTCCAAACAGCTTATCATGGATGCCAGAAGTCAAACCCCCGCCAACCAGTATTAAACTGTTTGAAAACCCCATTAATTTTCCAGGTTGAAACAGATGGACAGATGGAATCTTTTATCATTCAATATCATACACATATGTAATTATGAATTATGAAGAACTGAGGAAGCACATATTCTACTTTTGGGTATTTTACGTTCAGTAAAGCAAAGATTTTGTTATTTTTGGCTTATTCAGGAACTATGGGTGAGGTCACAAGAATGGATGAAATAAACCAAATGAAAATAAAGGCAAAAACAAATATATTGAATAAAGAACCCCCTACTGTATATTATACAAATAATAGAAGTCATTAAGTTCAGTGAACATATAAAAGCACAAGGCTTCAGACTGAGTTAATTTATATAGATCATGGAACTGTGAAATCTGATGTTTCTACAAATATCATTTAGGGGCCAAGAAAACCAGCGCTTTTTTAGTCCTTCTCACACGGATATTGAGAAGGCATTTGATGGAGTGGACTGGTTGTATAGGAAGCTGGTTTTAAAGGAATTCCAGTTCCGAGCCCAATTCATCAATGCAGTTTTCTCTCTCTACACTCACCCCACGGAGACTATCCGAGTCAATGGCATTCTATAGCTTAACTTCCCTATTCTAAATGGTACAAGACAAGGATGCCCTTTATCCCCATCCCTTTTTGTGTTAGTGATGGAAGCATTTATCCAATACATTTGACAAGACACTGAAATACAGGGCCTTATGATCGGGGGTGTTACACATACTGCGACGGCCTACGTGGATGACCAATTACATCTTGCCAGTAATACATCCACTGCGCTTTTGCATTTGGAATCTCTTTTTGCTGAATTTAATGACTTGGCAATATGTTAAATTAACTACTCAAAATCGGAGGCATTAAACCTGATACTTTCCTCCAAACACCTAGCCAAACTTAAGTTTAGCTCCCCCCATTCTTGGCCCACTACCTTGATTACATACTTGGGGGTTTAACTGCCTCACTCCACATCTATGATTTATCAGTAGAACTATATACCACTGATACAGAAAGTGCCAGGTCTCCTCCGTGAATATGATTTGCCTATTATTTGTTAGATGGGAAAGAAAAACCTGCTCAAAACCTATGCAATGACGATTATATTGTATAAAATGCAGATGCTGCCCATCAAGCTCCCTCAGAACGTCTTCCAATCAATCCAGAAGTCCTTTTCTACATTTCCATGGAAGAGGAGTAGACCTCACCAAACGCATTCCATGCTGATTAGGAAGAAGCACTTAGGTGGTATGGGTCTACCAGATGTTGAGATTTACAATGTGATATACTTAATTAGGTGGTCATCTGTGACACATCCCCTACTCCCCACAGGTTCCCCCTGGATTTCAAGTCCAAAAGGTACAGAATCTGTAATAGGAGTCTAACAAAAAGCACAATTAATGTGTGGCATAAATGAATCTCAAGTACAACCTAATGCCGCATCCATCATTTGTTATGCCGGCATCGATTATACCACATATTGTGTTAGGATGGGAGAACTCAATACCTCATTGGGAGACTTGGAAATCCCTAGATAATATTCTTTATGGGTGATCTATTGAAAAATAGTAGGGTATCTGCTTGGTGGTCTGCATCAAATAACGTCTCTGTGTGCTAGGTATCTGCTTTACAATATCCCGGGACCTTCCTAGGACTTCCTAGTTTGAACAATGTCTACTTTACTCCTACTCTACACCTAAATTGCCAAAATACTTTCCAAAATATATGAGAACTTGTTAACACCCACTGACTCAAACTAAAAACCTGTTTTTTAGCTTTTGTAGGAAGAGGATTTGGCAATATGGGTGTAGACAAATTTTACGCTTCTCCCACGGGTTTTCTCGCTGTATAAATCTATAAGAGAACCATTATAAATTGCTCACCAGATGGTATAATTCACTGGAATTTCTGTACACTCCTGGCTTGTCAGATACTCAGACTTGCTGAAGATGTCACTGTGCCACAGGCTCATTTTCTCATATTTGGTGGGAGTGTCCTATCATACCATAGCCCTCTTCTGGTCGACCATAGAACAACAGATCAGGGACATTTGCAGGATATCTGTGAAACTCACTTTGCCCACCATTGCTCTGGTGTGCAATACCCCAGACTACACCCCTTTGAAGCATGCACTTTCAACACATTTGATTTTGGCAGCTAAAGCACTGATTCCACTACAGAGGACCCCTCCCACTGTAGCATAGTGTAGAAATAAGGTGAGTGGGATTTATAGAATGGAGGTACTATCAAGTTGGGAACTAGGGATACACCGGAAATGTACGGAAGTATGGCAACCATAGGTGGCTTGAGTGAGACACCTTCACTGGAACACATTTCTAATTATTATTATATATGTTCTTCTACTAACCAAGATAGTTAGGAGATGTCTTATCCCATGCTTTGTCATGCTACACTCTACACTGGATTCCGGATTTAGATGTTTTACAGTTTCGCATGATGCCAGTCTACTCACCTTAATGAAACGTGCATTATGACAACCTCATGCTTTTTCTCTTTTACCCTTCCTACCCTACTTTTAATTTCCTTACATTTATCTTCTCCTCCACCCCCTCCCTCTTTACTTCCCTAATTGTTCCATATTGATCTTATTAAAACTGTGGCCTCGATTGGGAGATTCTTCAGTGTACTAGGGATTATATTTATAAAGCTAAGACTCATCCATGGTAGTCATTTGTTTCTGTGATGCAACGGCCTCATTGTATTCAGTGCAATGAATAACATGAATTCATTTTGGCCTTTTGTGAGATGTGCATTTAATCTTATAAAATTAATGGGCACCTCAGCCATCACATTGGAAGTAAGTTTTCCATCTCTTCCATATGCTTTTATATGTTTTTACTGTTTTAATAAAGATTACAAAGATCATTCACTATGACACCATGCGTTTGTGACTTTTTAAAAGCCATTTAGCCTACTATAAATATAGACAAAAGTGGCATTCTACGTTGACCATACCACTTTCTGAAAAGGTGATGGGGGCTGCTTTAGATGCTGCTATCTCCTGAATGGTAGCAGCGATAAACATGCAACTTTTTTTGTTTGAAAGCTAGCATTCCACGCTGTCTTACAAAACCAAAATGACAGCATTATTCTCAGCCAAACAGGAGATATCACTGTTAGAAATTGAGTCAGGAATTCACTTTCAGCTGCATTCACAGCATCCCGATTTTCTGTCGGTGATATCTTCCCATGTCCTGAACATATTGCTGTCATTCTGGTATTGTCTAAAAGCTTGAAATGCCAGCTTTCAAACAATACATCCTCATATACTCATATCTATAGCTGGTGCCACAGCAGAGATATGGTCAGTTAAAGCACCCCCCCCTCCCTGTCAGTCTGGAGGAGAATGACGGAGCAGTTTCAGAGCGGACAAGCTGCAGGAGGAGAGAAAAATAGCAATAATATATAGAAATGTGGTATTATAATCACTGTATGGACCCACATAATAAAATTGTTATTTTTACCTCACAGTGAATGCCGTAAATAAATCCAATAAAATAATGTAAAAAATTTTGTATTTTACTCTTTCCCCCTAAAAATAAAATAATAAAATTAATGTATTACACTATATATACCCCAAAATGGTTCCTAAAAAAACTACAAATAATCCCGTAAAATAATTTTTAAAAAAAATAAAATTAAAAAGTTATGACTGCTAGAACAAAAAGGGAGAAAATATTATTGGTCCTTAAGGCTAAAATGAATGATGTCACTAAGGGGTTAAAAAGCAATAGTGTCCCCTGAGTTGTGCAGCAACAAGATTTACTGCAGACACACATTAAAAATTTACAAATAAAAAAGTGGCATTTTTGGGAGGGTTTTTACAATTTTAATGTGACTGTTAGGAGGTTAAAGAATCCTTTTATATAGGCAATTTTTTTTGGTCTGAATCTCCAATGAAAGATATAGAACATTGAATAGTGCTTGTTTTGCTTTGTTTACATGGAGCAATCATGTGTACTGTATGTCTCTCTGTCTCAAATTGTATTTTAAGGCACATATCAATTATTGTCAGCAGCACATTCCCTGTTTACATGAGGTGATGTGCTACCGCATAAAAGATGTGATCCCCTGACAAATGAGCGTTTGCTCTTTTGTCGTGTGATCGGCATCATGTTTACACTGGGCTCTGACCAAGCAAAAGAATAGTAAGAACGCTTGCTCTCAATTTTTGCTCTTTGTAAAAAACTGATATCAGTGTGTGTCCCTAAGCATTCATGTCAACAAGAGGAAATCAATAATTGTGTGTGTGTGTGTGTGTGTGTGTGTGTGTCTGTAAGTGTATACAGTATGTGACTAAGTACATGTGTCTGTAAGTCAGTGTGTGTGTTTGTTTGAAAGACCGTGGCCTAGACTTACTAATCTTAAAGATGGCATAAATGTAGCCAGGCTGTCTAGACCTGTACCAAATTTATCACAGTGGCTCAGGCTGGAGGAAAAATGTTTTGCAGGGACAGACACTTTTCACTGACATGATACCAAATACTTGTTGGCTTATTTTGAGACAGATTTTTTACGTTAGAATTGCGCCAGAATTTGGGCGCAAAATGGTACGTTATAAGTCCCACGAAGCTCCACTCCTTTACATTAAGCACCAATCCCTTGTTGTGTATGTTAGGAAAAAAGTGTAGATTTCTGGTGCAGGCATATTAGTAAATCTGGGTCAGTGTGTCAGTATCCCATCTAAGTCACTTACCATGTGTTCCAAAAAAAAAAAAAAAAAAGAGAAACGTCAACAGCAACCCGGTGTAGAGGATAGGAGTGGGAGTGGCCCTGATGAAGTGATTGTGTCACAGTGTACTCTGCACAGGGGATTGTGCAGTGGAAATATAGGGGGTCATTTACAAATAAATATACACCGCTTTTTGGTGTATATCTGTCACAGATTGCGGAGCAAAGGTTATTTGCGCAGCAATCTGTGACTTTTCCCCGCTCACAGCAGGTCTAAAAAAGGGGGAGTGGGGCCCTATTTTAGGCATAGAAAATGGTCTATATCTATGCCAGCAAGGGAGCTGGCATAGATTTAGACAGGCAGTGGACAGGCTAAAGTTAGGTAGAGGTGCCAGCTAAAGGGGTGTAAAGACCAGCATCTAAAGTGCCGGTCTTAAATGATCCCCATGGTACTAAAGAAGGAGGCCAGGGTTAAGCATAACAAGGTACAACATAGAAATTGAAATACATACAGTAGAGGCAGCCTTTAAGTGCAAATCTCCTCTGGCACAAGTAAGGATATGGAGGCAGGTTGATCGGTGGCCATTCAGCACTTTGGTGATACTGACCTAGAGGAGGGTTGGTGATAGATGGCTTTTCTGTGTTCTCTCTGGAGAATCTGTACCAGGAGCAGGAGCACTGCAGATTGCCTCCTCTCCTCTTTGTGATTACACAGCAACTACCCCTTTGGGGTACTGCACATGTATCGCACATCTACATGCTATGCATTGATCTATTATTGCTTCTCAGAGTAATTATTAGTATACAGCGCTATAATCTACATACTGTACATGAGGCACTTGTATACATTTTGATAAAAATGCATAAGCCCGCTCACCACGTCAAGGTATCCTCTATGAGAGGCTACCTACTTTAACTAGGTGCAGCGCCATGTGACAACCACTGTCATCACATCAATGGTGGAACACTCAGAGCCTGGGTATAAATACATGCTGTAAAGGTACAGTAAAAAGCTGGTGTGTTCCCAGCAGTAACAGTCACATAACCGGTCACCAGTCCAACATGAGTCATATATTACCACCACAACATGTTCAGTGGTAACCCAAAACAACAGGTCAGGGCCAAAAAATGTTTTGTTTTTTCTTTGATAGAAGGGAAAGGCTAACTCTCTTACATATTTACTTGCACATTAATATGTAGATTGGATACTTCCTTATTTTTAGCTGCATGCAGCATTTTTGTTGATATGGCCGGATTTTTTTTTTCTCTCTTTACAGATCCTTCATATGGGATGGGTAAGTGAAAAAGTCCAAGGATCAGACGGATCACACATTTATAAATTCAAGTTCCTGGTACTAAAGGGTTCGACCTTCTACATCTTCAAGACTCCACCAGTAAGTTATTCCATTGTAATATACATTATCACATATGTATTTTATCAGTATATTATTCCAGTATTCCCTATAAAAACTTTAAGATGAAAGAGGCTGTCTTGCTTTTTACAAGTGATGTCTATCCTTAGGATAGACCATTATTTTGTAATCCGCAGGGGTCAAACGCTCCACATTCCCCCACTGATCAGCTGTTCTGCAATAGCTCCAAGTCAGTTACTGCTCCCAGTGAAGAGAATGGGAACAGTGCTGCAGTAACCAGTTCTGTACACTACGAAATGGACAGAGCTATGTAGTTCCAGCACTGACTTGAAATAGCTATTCGGTGCGGATGCAGGGCGTCTGTACCTTGCCGATCAGAATAGTGAGCAATTTCAGTTTTTCACTCTATTTTTTTTGTCACCATTTCACAATTTTTTCTTTTTGTTAATATGCAAATGTTATACTGTCTCCTCTCAGTCACTCTGCCTCAGGTACCTGAAGTCAATTTAAATCAGTTCTTGACAGTTGTCTGTGAGGTGTCTGAAGAAGGTAGAACACCTTCAAAAACACATTTACACCAGGACTCCTTGCCCCGATCTATGGTCCCTAGTTTTATTGTTTTTACGTGTTTGCTTACATAGATGTCCCATTAGTATTGTTTTTTATATACTACTATTGATTTACTTATTCCGGACTCCGGGAGAGGGTGGCAGCTGGACAACAGTGGATTTATCAGATCTCTGCTGAGCTAACCACAGATCTCTGCCTGTCCATGCACAACTTGATCTGGTGAGCAGCTTGCCACTGAATTCTTTGGATTTTATTACGGATTTCACACACTGTTGCGCCCCTTGGTATATGTTCTTCTAATCATAAATAAGGGGCATTTTATAAACCAATGATTGACTAGATGTTCCATTATTAGCATCCAACAGCATGAAGATATTTTTAAATACATTGCTCGAGGCTTTTAAAACCGCCTAACATGTCGATCTGCAAAATTACATAGCTGTCATTGTAAACTTTCATTTTTCCAATGCAAATCACTGTAACAAACAATATACCTATCAATATAGTATTCATATTCTGGAAATCCATGAACTCATCTCAGCTGCAGTTTTTATCGTTGTCATGCCTAGTAATGATGCTTATTATTCAAGTTTACAAGAAGAGAAGAATGTCTTAATTATCGGTGGATAAGAGTGAACATTTAACATTAGAGTCAACCTAAAGGAAAATTTTACTTTTCAAGAACAAATTATAACATTCGCTAGTAAAATCTACATATCCCATTGAGTCACATAATGATAGGGCTTACTTCTCTTGTATTGATTTTGAGATATTTGTTACTTTCTTATTCATTCATGTCTGAAGGTGGTTTCAGAATTCTGATTGTTTCCTGTTCATAGAGAGCATGGCATTGTGAAAGTTTGGTGGACAGTAAAACTTATAGTGTTAGGTAATTTTTCTGACAGCAGACTGGAGCTAAAATGCACAAACACCTATATATAGATTAGGTCCTATTGTTTGTTTTTTTTTTTTTTAACAATCTCAATTTTTATTTTCCAATAAAAGACAAGTACATCACAACACAGTGGGTCTCACCCATTTACAGACAATCACAGTTCATGTAATCTGTCTCTATTAGCAAGTATATATAACTTAGTTAATTGCGAGACATGGGAATAAGTTGAACTGAAGCGGACCTCCCATAACAGAGAAGCCCTAATGAATTGTAAACACCAAAAGACAGAACAAGACCTGACGTGGTCAAAAAGACACAAACAAGGGAACATTAGACATAGGGGACATAAAAGACATTAAAAAAGGTAAGGATGGGATGGATGGAGGTGGCGGGGAGGGGATCTCTACTGAATCTAGCCAGAGCCGAGGGGAGGCGGTGAACCTCTTTTCTCATCTCAATCAAGGAGAGTTCTTAGCTCCTTCCACGGCCTCCAAAGTTTCTCAAATCTATCATGTGTTCTGGTCAACCAGTCTGACATCTCCTACTTTTCGAATCCAATCCTCCAGTGAAGGGGGAGAAGTACTCAGCCAGTGCAAGGGGATCAAAGCTTTTGCTGCCGCAATGAAATATGTGAGCAAGTTTTTTTTGGAAGGTTTGTATGTCTTAGTGGGCCTAGCAAGAGCTATAATATCCATAGAAAGACAGGCGTCCTGCCCACCCAGTTTACACAATACTTTCTGTACGTCTTCCCAGAACGAACGTATCTTTTGACAGTCCAGCATATATGAGATAATGAACCAATGTCAGTGCCACAACGCCAACAAAGTGCTGAGGGGGCTAGCCCTCTTTCAAACAAAAATTGGAGTGTTTTATACCATCTCGAATGTAGCTTATAATGACTCTCCTGGATACGTATACAAGTAGAGAACCCATGAGAAACTGATAACACTCTCTTCACCTCGTCTTCCATTAAAGTAAGAGCCAATTCTCTTTCCCATTTCCCTAAGAAAGGAGGTTTTAAGTCTCTACCCAAACTTCCCAATAGTTTATAAAGAGATGAGATATTTTTATGCTTCCGCACTGGGGAGATTATTATTTTTTCAAAAGCTGTCAGGGGTCTTTGGAAGTCATGCTTCCATAGGGCACTGCGGCAGATCAAGTGTGGAAGGTAGAGAAAGAAAGATGGTGAATTTTGAATAGAAGATAGAAATTAGTCTCTCGAAGGGATGTGTTGATCCTTCAAGACGTTTCCCACCGTTTCGGAGCCAAAGAGTCTCCACAATTCCGGGAATGTGCCTGGTTGGATTCCCATTAATTCTGGTAGGAGGGATGCTGGCATTAAAGGTGAAGGGCTTTGAATTAATTGATCTTTCAGTTTTGCCCAGGTTTACCATAATCCTCTCATCAAGGGGTCATAGTCTGTTATATTTGTGTGGTTCTCAGGAGGGATCCATAAACGTTGCTTAAATGTGGATCCCGTTACATGGTTCGCCAAGTTAACTACATCCACTTGCTTCTTGGGGTCTACCATCTCCAGCCATCTATTGAGCTGAATGGCTTGATAATACATTAGAGCGTCAGGCATACCCAGTCCTCCTTCCTCTCTAGGTCTGACTAGAACCTGATATGGGATTCTGGCTCTCTTCCCTTTCCAGAGAAATCTAGAAAAGATCCTCCTAATGTCTGCAAAAAATCTCGATGGAAGGGCTATCGGTATCATCTGCAGCGTATATAAAATTTTGGGGAATACATAAGCCTTGAGGACATTTTTCCTCCCCATCCAAGATAAAAAGGGAATATCGTATTTGTGTAACATACTCTTGATGTTATCTAGTAGTGGTGCATAATTGGTCTGATACAGATCTTTCAAGTCCTTAGGGATTTTTATGCACAAGTACGTTAGAGGACTTTTTGCCAAAGGGAAGGGAGAGTGAGGAGAGAGGCTAGAAAGGTCAGCTTTAGAAATAGTGACAGCTAGTAATTCTGATTTTGAGGTGTTAACTTTGAAATCAGATAATGCACTAAATGTTTTTAGCCTGTCCTCTAGAGCTGATATCCCGCTTTTAGAGTTGGTAATCAGAAACAACAGATCATCTGCAAAAGCAGTGCATATTAGGTTTCTGTCCTTATACTGTATACATTGTATCAGAGGGTCTTGTCTTACTTTCTGAATCAATGTCTCTGCTACTAGTATAAAGAGGGATGGAGAGAGGGGACATCCCTGTTGTGTACCATTAGATATCTCAAAGACAGGGGAAAGGGTACCATTCACCCTCAACTTGGCATGTGGTTGACTATATAGGGAAAGAATAGCTGATATAAACACATCCGGTATATGAAACCTTTTTAACGCCAATTTCATAAAAGCCCAATTGACCCTGTCAAAAGCCTTTTCCGCATCTATACTTAGAAGTACAAAGGGGAGTTTTGCTTGACGAGCTGCCTGAATGGAATAGAATATACGGTGGGCATTATCCCTACCTTCTCTTCCTTTCACAAAGCCTGATTGTTCCACGCCTATAAGCAATGGCAAGACCTCTCCTAATCTAATAGCTAGTATATTGGCCCATATCTTAAGGTCTATGTTTAGAAGGGAGATCGGTCTATAGCTTCCACAATCTAAAGTATCCTTCCCTTCTTTCGGGATGAGTGCCACACATAACTCCAGGGCTTGTCTAGGGAATTGCTCCCCCTGCATAAGACTGTTACAGACTTTAGTTAAATGAGGTAACAGGGTATCCTGAAATTTTTTGTAATAAAGTAGTGGAAATCCGTCTGGACCGGGACTCTTACCAGGTTCAAAACTAAGCAGTACTTTCCTAACCTCCTCCTGCGTAATCTTCCTCATCAGATGTTTGCCTAGTTCTGGGGAGAGTGTCGGTAGATTAAGAGATTGTAGGTACTGGGTAATCTTGTCTGCTAGCTCTGGGCCTGTTTCCTGTTGGGGAGCTTGGTTAAGGATATACAAGGATGAATAAAACTCTTGGAAAGCTTTGGCAATGGCAAGTGTATCCTGATATAAGTTGCCATTTCCCCCCAAATCTTGGGTATGTAGGAGTCCTGTCTGGTTTTCTTCAGCAATGATGTCATCATCTTGTTACCTTTGTTCCCATGCGCATATAGTTTATGCTGGAAATAAAGCATGTGTTTGGTGACCTTACTGGAAAGTAGTTTTTGTAGTTCTAGTCTGAGATTAGTAAGATCAGTCTGCTCCAATTTACTTGCTGTTTGCTTATGTATTCTCTCAAAGGAGGCTATTTGCGCCAGGAGCGAATCTACTAGTTTTTGGTGATCTTTTTTCACCTTTGTACCCAGAGCAATAAAAATACCTCTCACAACTGCTTTGTGAGCTTCCCAGACCACTGGGTACTTACATTCTGAGGAGACATTCAAGGAAAAGTAGGAAGACAGGGACTTCTTGATCTGCTCGCAGTTCCCCGGGTTATGCAGTAACGACTCATTCAATCTCCGGGTCCATTCTTTCCTAGTCAAGGAGGTCAGGGTAAGAGTCGCCATACAGGGCGCATGGTCTGAGACCGTCATAGATCCTATTCGGGCTTTGCCTGAGTGCGGTAAGAGAGAGGAGGAAACAAAAATATGGTGATGCCTCTGAAAGGATGCATGAGGTGTAGAATAGAAAGAATAGTCCCTCATCGAGGGGTTAAGGGAGCGCCACAAATCCACCATGTTAGTTTCCTGGAGCTTTTTATTTAGCTTGCAGAGGTGATGTTGGGAGATATGTGATTTTCCCCTAGAGGTATCAACTATTGGGTTGAGTGCTAAGTTCAAATCAGACCCCAGCACAATGTTACCCTCTGCAAATGTCTTCTGAGTGTCTAGTGCTTTCAGTAACCATGGTACTGTGGATGTGTTTAGCGCATATAGGTTAGCAAATGTAAATTTTTTACTAGCAATTTCTCCTTTCAAGAAGAGATGTCTTCCCTCTGCAAGTGTCAGTTGTTGATGTAACACAAAAGGGACTGTGTGATGGAATGCAATTGCTACTCCCTTGGAGGCTGAGGAAGGATGACAGCTATGGTACCACTGTTTAAATGGATGTAGAGGGAGTTTAGGTATTTTCTTTTGTTTTAAATGTGTCTCTTGAAGGAAGACTATTTGAGATTTAAGCTTATGTAAGGTCAACAAGACCCTTCCCCTTTTATTTGGGGAATTCAGCCCTTTGACATTGAACGTGGTTAATATGACATCAGTCATTATATTACTGGTGGACTCCTTCTATCCTACTTGTTTCTGAGAGGTCGGGGGTAAGGAAAATTAGGGAAAAAACACTGGGGGGGGAGAATAGAGGAGTGCACACTAGACTCTTACACAAAAAAATTTATACAACACAGATAATTACTTAGAGTGAACAGACAAAGTGTATAACAGTCAATCTAGGAATAAAGAACAGTAGAACACTGTAATATAACATAGAGCTAAATGCCCCTAGATATAAGTGTAAATAGCAAGGTCCCTAACTCCCACTGATGTAGTGAGAGAATGGGGGGAGGAACAGAGGGGGAGACAGTTGTGGGTAGGGGACTTGAAATATATGCAACAACTAAGGCTACTTTCACACTAGCCTTAGTACGGATCCGGCGGGTGAAGGGACCCGTCGGATCCGTACTGAATAATACAACCTTGTGGATCCGTAATTCCGGATCCGGTTGTATTATCTTTAGCATCTTTTAAACGGATCCGGAATAACCTCTATTGAAAGTCAATGGAGGATGGATCTGTTTACAAGTGTGTCCACACCAAACGGATCCGTCCCCATTGACTTGCATTGGGGGTCATTCCGGATCCGTTTAGGTGTGGATAACTAGTACGGAAAGCAAACCGCAGCATGTTGCGGTTTGCTCTCCGGTCTGAAGACTGAATGGAATGCTTTCAGGAGCATTCAGTTATCTTCAGTTCAGTTTTCTCCCCATTGACAATGAATGGGGACAAAACTGAAGCATTTTATTCCGGTATTGAGCCCCTATGACGGAGCTCAATACCGGAATTCTAAAACGCTAGTGTGAAAGTAGCCTTACCTAGCCCAACAACTCAGCATCTCATCCAAACTAGAAAATTCTTGTAGTAATTATATAGCATTTAGACGTGTTAACTAGAGATGAGCGAGCATGCTCGTCCGAGATTGGTGCTCGTTCGAGTATTACGGTACTCGTAAGTGCTCGCTGCTCGGACGAGTATCTCGCCATTCTCGAGGAAATGGCATCTCCCGCATTTTGAATTTTTGCCGCCTATAAACTCAGCCAATCACAAGCCTGGAGACTCTGCGATTCCCCCCAGCATCACGTGGGGCCCTTACATGTCGATAGCAGGGGTTGGCTGGCCTGATCAGGTGACCCTGGAATATACTAGTGACTGCCCGCGGTGCTCGGATCAGATGCTGTCTGGATGTCGTTAGGGACAGAGCTGCTGTGTTTCAGGGAGAGTGTTAGGGCCTGGATTTAGTTCTCTGTTAGGCAGGAGTGATCTCAAAAGAACCCAACAGCCCTTCTAAGGGCTACAAGACATTTTTTTTTGTCTCCTGGCTGGGCTGGCTGGCACTAGTAGTGCAGTTATCGCCATATATAACCCTTTTTTTTTGTTGTTGTTTTATCTCAGTGATACAAATCCATTTCATACAGCAGTGTGGAACAATTCTGTGTGTCACAGTCAGCTGTCCACTCACCACAAACCACAATCCGTATTTTCCGTACGCCCCACAACGGCACTAAGCAGGAGGGAACCCCGCCTCCCAGGGACAGGAAACAACTAGGAGAATCAAATGGTTAAATAGCCTCCTCCTCTTACCATCTCCAGTTGTTTCCTGTCCCTACGGGATGCTGGAGAATCGGCAGGAGTTCCCTCCTGCTCGTCTGGACGCCCAGCCTACCTCTTTTTCCCAGAGTCTCTGGAGGGCTGTGGCAGGGAGTGGATCCAGGGGCAAAGATATCGGTCCCTCCTCTCCTTCAGCGTTAGTCCCGCATGGCTGCGGGCAGCTCCGGGCTTCCTGCGCCTTCCGGTGGGTTGACGCGGCAGGGCTGCCGGCATCGCGTTCCCCGGGCCGGGTATCGCGAGACCCGGGTCATGTGACGTCAGACGCCGACACGGCGGGTCACGTGAACCGGAAATGGATTAAAATGCCGGCATTTCTAGCAGGGAGGGCGACTTCTTCGGCGTGCAGTGTCTTTTCTGCCTCCTGGACCTCCTACCTCGCCATGTCGCTCCCTGAGAAGTCTGCTGATGCCCTGAAGGCCCCCAGCCCGGTAAGCCTCCTCCAAATTTTCAGTATAAATTTGTTTGGCACTTTTTGGGGGTTTTCTTTCTTAGGTGATGGGTTCCCCTTATGTCTACCTCCCTTTTAGGAGAGTCTGATTGGTGCCTTATTTAATATTTTGCAGACCAGAGATGTCAGCAAACAAGGGGAACCCTCATCAAAAAGAAAATGTGCTATCTGCAAGAAAGTATTGCCAAGCCAGTTCAAGAAACCCCTTTGTCAGAGATGCACTGATAAAGTACTTTCTGAAGAGACCCCATCTCTGGTAGACTCCTTGAAATCTATCATCAAGGAAGAAGTTAGCTCTGCTATAGATTCCAGACTATCTATGATACCTCAGAAGCCTTCCTCATCTAGATCCCTTCTGGACACACCACCGGAGCCAGAGATGGATTTTGATGAAGGAGAGATCTCCTCTGACTCCAGTTCTGATTCCTCTGAAGATAATTCGGGGAGACCGTTGTGTTCTGTGGAATACACAGATTCATTATTGAAAACCATACGGGCTACTATGAATGTCGAAGATGTGAAGGAGCCCCATTCAATACAGGACCAGATGTTCAGGGGGTTGGGAGACAGAAAGAAACGAGTCTTTCCACTCCATGATAATATAAAGAAGTTAATCCTTAATGAATGGAGAGACCCTGAAAAGAGGTCTGGTACCTCTAAGGTCTTCAAGAGGAAATATCCGTTTGAGGAGTCTGAATCCGCTCTATGGGATAAGACCCCTAAAATAGATGCTCCTGTTGCCAGGATTTCAAAGAAATCGGCATTGCCCTTTGAGGACGTGGGCCTTTTGAAGGATTCTATGGATAAGAAGTGCGAGTCAGTATTGAAGAAATCCTGGGAGACTTGTGCCTCCATGCTGCGTCCTAGCATTGCTGCAACTTGCACGGCCAGAACCCTTTCAGTATGGCTTAACCAACTCGAAGAGCATTTGGTTTCTGGCACCCCCAGGGAAGACATTGTTTCGTCCCTCTCGGTCCTGAAGCAGGCGACGAATTTCTTATCGGATGCCTCGGCCGATCTGGTAAAACTATCCGCTAGATCTGCGGCCCTTGCCAACTGTGCCAGGAGATTTGTCTGGCTCAGGTCCTGGTCTGGTGACAACACTTCTAAAAACCGACTCTGCAGTATTCCATGTGAGGGAGACAGACTGTTTGGATCCACCTTGGACGACATTTTAGAAAAGGCAGCTGACAAGAAGAAGGGGTTTCCTTCAGAATCAAGATTTTTCCAGCAGAGGCGTCTTTTTCGTGGCCAAAGAAAGAACAGACAGGATCAAAAGAAGAAGGATAGTTCTTCCTCTAAAGGTAGAGGAAGAGGATTTCTATTTAATCCAGACAGATCCAAACAGTCCTCCCAATGATGCCAGGACCCCAGTGGGGGGAAGATTAAAAAATTTTCTCCCCGCCTGGGAACGGATTACAGATTCTCCTTGATCATAAGTTTAATCCGTCAAGGATTTCTTCTGGAATTCTCCTCCCCCAGAGAGGTTCCTGATAAACAGAAGACTCGTCGCAGAAAGGCAGCAGGTTCTGGAGTCACAAATCCAGATGCTACTACAGAAGGAAGCAGTAGTTCCGGTTCCCCTAGAACAAAGGGGATCAGGGTTTTACTCGCCAATTTTCCTAATAAAGAAGCCCAACGGCACCTACAGAGCTATCATAAATCTGAAGGATGTAAATCTCCATTTACAATACAAAAGATTCAAGATGGAGACGGTCAGGTCTACAATCAACTTGCTGTTCCAGGACTGCCTGATGATAACGCTCGATTTAGCAGACGCATATTATCATGTGCCCATTCATGCCAGTCACCAGAGGTTCCTTCGTTTGCAGTACACTTTCAGGACCAGGTACTGCATCTCCAGTTTCAGGTACTTCCGTTTGGCCTATCGTCGGCCCACCGTATCTTCACCAAGCTTATGGCGGAAGTGTCGGGGTTTCTGCACCACCAGGGGATCCTTTTCATTCCATACTTGGACGATTTCCTTATTGCGGCCAGGTCGACAGAATCAGTCCTCCAACATCTGGAGATAGTAAAGTCCACTCTTCAATCTCTGGGGTGGCTATTAAATCTGGAAAAGTCAGATTTGACCCCCAGCTGTCGAAAGGTATTCTTAGGGATCCTCCTGGACTCCCACCTCATGAAGTCCTTTTTACCGGATCAGAAGATCCTGAACATGGTCTCAAGGTTCTCTCTCTTCCAGGCCCGGCGCAAATCTTCGTTCAGGGAAATAATGGAAATCCTGGGTCTAATGACATCCGCCATCCCGGCGGTAAAATGGGCCCAGTTCCGCTCAAGACTGCTCCAGGATTTTCTTCTATCAACTTGGGACAGAAGCAAGTTTTCCCTGGATTTCAGGATTGCTGTTCCCCAGAGGGTAAGATGCTCTCTCAGTTGGTGGATGATTACGAACAACCTGAACCAGGGTCTTCAGTGGAGAGCTCAGGATCAAGTCGTTATCACCACAGACGCAAGCGGGTCAGGCTGGGGTGCCCATTGTCAGGGTCAAATGTCTCAAGGGAGCTGGAGTCCAGATCAGCTTACTCTGTCGTCAAATGCCAAGCTGCTGCTGGCAGTATTTCTGGCCCTAAAGGCTTTTCTTCCTCAGGTTCGGGGAAGAGATGTGAGAATTCTTTCCGACAACAAGACTACTGTGGCATACCTGAACAAACAGGGCGGAACAAGAAGCAGGTACCTTTGCAGGACAGCCTTCTCCCTTTTTTCCTGGGCTCAAGAATATATCTCCTCCTTATCTGCAGTACATGTGAGAGGAATAGAGAATTCCCTGGCAGACTTTCTAAGCAGAAAGACTCTCAGTCCAGGAGAGTGGAGTCTTCGAAGAGAGGTGTTCGGTCAGATCTGCTGCAGATGGGGTACTCCGGTGGTGGACCTATTTGCTTCCAGAACCAATGCACAATTGAGCAGATTTTTTTCCCTCTCTTTCAGAGACTGTCCGGATCGGGTGGATGCCTTCTCAGGTCCTTGGCCAAGGGGCCTCTTGTATGCCTTCCCTCCCATATCTCTGATCCCCAGGGTTCTAACGAAGATAGTCAAGGAAGGGGGCCAGTTGATTTTAATTGCTCCTTTTTGGCCAAAGAGGACGTGATTTCCCCTGCTCCTACGCCTCTCGGGAGGAGACTTCTGGCGTCTCCCGCAGGACCCGAACCTTCTTCAGCAGGACCCGGCTCTGCATCCAGGACTTCCTCAACTAAGACTGACGGCTTGGAGATTGAGCGTGAAATGTTGAGGTCTAGAGGTCTTTCGGAGGCGGTGGTCGGGACCTTGTTGCACAGTAGGAAGCCGGTCACCTCTAAGATATACCTAAGATCATGGCACGCCTTCCTTCGCTTTGCCGGGGATTTCTACAACCCTGAGTGTCCTCCGGATGTAAGGGTGATTCTGGACTTTCTTCAGAAGGGTTTAGAGGACGGGTTAAGGGTCAGTACCCTTAAAGTCTAGGTGGCAGCTTTGAGTGCTTTTCTTGATATCAGGATTGCGGAGCTTAGTTTAATTAAGCGTTTCTTTAAGGGAGCTTGTCGATTATTTCCTTCCTTTAGGTCCAAGGTTCCTCCTTGGGATCTGAATTTAGTTTTGTCTGTACTGATGGATTCCCCCTTCGAGCCTATCTCTGATATTTCCCTCAAGCTTCTGTCTTTCAAAACAGCCTTTTTGATTGCCATCACTTCAGCCAGGAGGGTGGGGGAAATCCAGGCTTTCTCCTGTAAGGCCCCTTATTTGACTATTTTGGAGGATAGAATAGTGTTAAGACATGAACCATCTTTTTTACCTAAAGTCTTCTCTAAATTTCATTGCCAGCAGGAAGTCTCATTACCTACCTTTTGTCCACAGGCTAAGTCGAATAAGGAGGGTTTGTTCCATCATCTTGATGTTAGAAGATGCGTCCTGGCCTACCTGTCTGCCACAGAAGGTTTTAGAAAATCGGATCGGCTGCTAATCCAGTTTGCGGGGCGAAACAAGGGCCAGAGCGCGTCTAAGACTTCCATAGCTCATTGGATTAGGCTTACCATTTCCATGGCTTATCTGGAGAAAGGTCTTTCTCCGCCACCAACTCTCAGGGCCCATTCCACCCGGGCCATGTCTACTTCCTGGGCTGAGGGGGCTTCGGCTTCCATTGCTCAGATTTGCCAGGCTGCCACCTGGGCTAGCCCATCCACTTTCTTCAAGCACTATAAGTTGAACGTTGTGTCTAATAACGATCTATCGTTTGGTAGAAAAGTTTTGTCTGCCGTGGTCCCCCCCTAGATATTGTTGTTTCCTTTGTTAATCCTCCTGCTTAGTGCCGTTGTGGGGCGTACGGAAAAGATGATAATTACTTACCGGTAATTGGATTTTCCGTTTAGACCCACAGCGACACTGAGGTTTTTCCCTCCCTTTTGAGTTTTGCTGTGTTATATACAGCTATATATATATATATATATATATATATATATATACACACTATATACCTGCCGGTGAATATAATAAATATACAATTTTTTTCACATTATTCCTATGTCCTTGGAGACTTACTGGAGATGGTAAGAGGAGGAGGCAATTTAACCATTTGATTCTACTAGTTGTTTCCTGTCCCTGGGAGGCGGGGTTCCCTCCTGCTTAGTGCCGTTGTGGGTCTAAACGGAAAATCCAATTACTGGTAAGTAATTATCATCTTTTCTGTCCAGGTGACCCATACTGTACGTCACGTAATCAAATACGGTCTTTTGCTTTCACTGATACAGCTACATTACAAAAATCTCTGTGCGACATTTGTCTGGGTTGCAGTCAAAATAGCCACAGTCAGCAGGGGCTGAGTTTGCTCTCTGATAGTTTCTGCACGTCACGTTAAAAAAAAATATATATATTAAAAAAAATATATAAAAAAAAGAATATATATATATATATATATAAAAATAGTGTTTTTGTTGTTTTACCTCAGTGATACAAATCCATTTCATACAGCTGTGTGGAACCATTCTGTGTGTCACAGTTCAGCTGTCCACTCACCACAAACCACACTCCGTATTTTCTGT
>ONZH01015790.1:0-68081 GCA_900303285.1 Rhinella marina
AGCTCTCCAGCAATTTCCCTTCAGCTATATCTATGTCCATCTTAAGCTAGTCATACATTATATGGCATTGCTGTGGAGGAGAGTGGAGGGTCCTACCATTGCATCCACAAACATTGCTCCAGCCTCTGGCATGGTACTTCACATTCAAAGTAGTAGACTGTTGATAGTGGTCGATATGTGTGGGCATGTTGTATGTTGAAAAATTACATCAACACTTAATTAAATTAGTTTATTGACCTTTCAGCATATCTAGAACATTGCCTTGCTCTGGCAACTTCCTGAACATCAGTTGTGTTTCATAGTACAATATGATTCCAAATTAACTGTCTTCACAAAAAAAGAAAGAAGGTTATGTCTTTGGTTCCACCAGTTGGAAGGGAGCATTGAATGGCCTATGAGACTTCTCACACCTACTAGGTGCCTTCCACAAGGAGAGATAGTACTTCCCAGATAGTATGATTCCAGTTCACTGCTTAAAAACTACTACTCTATGAGGAGGTACAGATCACCAGCTTCTTGACTATGGTTGCTCTGGGTCTGAGACCATAAAAAATTTAAAGACTACAATACAGAGGGCACCTTCAATTAGGTAGCCAGAAGATTTATACTTCATTTTCCGATATATAAGAAACTATCTCAGTCAAATCGAATGTAGTAGGCACTGGGTGACAACCACTGGACTACCTGACTCCTACAAAAAGTTGTACCATTGCTCAGTATTAGATATAGAACTTATTATGGAAATGTCTGAGGAGAAATATGGTTGTCACTCTCAAGAGGTGGAGCGTAGTTTTCTTGGTATTTATCCCATCCAGCATTGAAGAGGCTTTGGAGAAGCAGGTTGGCTTTTTAGGCTTCTTGCCTAACTCAAGCATGACAAAGATGTACATGCCAAATGCATAATTTGTACATCTGTAGGCAAGGGGCCACTTCCACCTATTAATGCATATGAATGTCATGGAGTGACAATAGTAGAAAGTGCCGCAGCAGATTCAATGGTCCTTGAAATATAAAATAGCTTTTCACAGCATAAGATTGGAATGTGCTCCTGAAAATGTAATGTTCATCTCGAAGAGCTTGGAATCGAAACTTCTGAAATCTTTCACTTCTATCTGCTGACTCTTAAAGTCCCCAATTGATTCCAGCCAGGACAGCTCAAATTGAGGAGGTTAAACTGTTTTAGATAATATACATCTTCCCTAGCTGCTGCTTAGGTTAAGCCTGACAAGCAGAACGTATTGGTGATTTATGAATTATGGGAGCAATTCCCACCAAATGTTTTTCTCAGGCTGAAGAATCCGAGAAGGAAAAAAAGACGGAGCAACTGTTCTCAGCATAACTACAACACAAAGGATGGCTTTGTTATTAACATGGTTGTAAGCAAATTTTTGGTGTCCATAGAAATGCTGAGCATTGGTTAGTACATTTTTGATGGGGAATGAATGGAAAGAACTGATGGTTATTGTAAGGTGGGCATAATCACTGTACAGTGTGTCCACATGTGTGCCGCAGGTTTTGTCAGCTTCACATTTCCTTTAACTGTGTATATTCCACAGGTAAGTGAGTTGCCAGCACAAAAAAAGCACTTTAAAGAAGTTCTCTCATGAAGACAACCCCTTCCATATGTTCTATAACGGACATCATATATGGCAGGGCTCTCTGGGCAATTATCTACTGTATGAGCTAGAACAGAGAGACCAAGACAGTTTATTTGAATATCTTAAATTTATTGCAATATTTTTTCTTCTACACTGTAGAAAATTGACAGGATTACCAAAAAGAAACCCAGCGCATGGGAAAGTGGGGTTGGATGGAGGTAAGAGCTTCCCAAAAGTTGGCATTCGCTTGCTTAGCTATAGGGAAATGGGGAGCAACAGTCCAACACTGGTCTCAATCAATCGGAAAAAGAAGCAAATAGCTATCCTTTCCTTCACCCAGGGCAGCAAATCAGATTGGTGCCCTAGCCCAGTGCCTAAATATCCTAGCCAAAGCTTATTGACACCCTCATTAGACATGCTTTACCCAGGACACATGCCCCATCAGCAACCTAAGCTATGCCCTGACCAAATGTTGGCTTGAATGGTGGAGAAACCCTTTCCTGTTCTCTCCAAGTCCCCCATTTGAATTACTGTCTGTGACCATCTAAGGGTGGCAACTCCTGTAGATATAGTACCACCACCTTAAAGGGGTATTCTCATCTTAGACAATGAGGGCATATCTCTAGGATATGCCCCCATTGTCTTATAGGTTCCGGACCCGCACCTGTAAGACAATAGGGGCATATCCTAGCGATATGCCCTCCTTTAGGTTTCCTGTCACTGGTATGGACAGGCACATCATTTCCAGGGACAGCATAGAGGCAGTGTAGTGGACAGGGCTGTAATCTTAAAGGAAATCTGTCACATGATTTTAGTGTTTTAAACTAAAACTATAGCCATGTTCAGTAAAGTACCTTGAGTCTAGATGTGGTCTCCAATCTTTCTTTTCAGCTTCCGTAAAACGGAAGCTGAAAAGAAAGATTGGAGACCACATCTAGACTCAAGGTACTTTACTGAACATGGCTATAGTTTTAGTTTAAAACACTAAAATCATGTGACAGATTTCCTCAAGGACAGCATCCTCCACCATTTATCAGTGCATTCACTGATGCACCGAGTCTGCTGTGTGCATGCGCTGATAGATGAGGGAGGAGTCCGTCCACAGGATTACAGCCCTGTCGACTGCCCACCTCTATGCTGTGTCTGGAAATTACATACTTAATCCATTCCAGGAACAGAAAACCTAAGGAGTAAGAAGATGGAGGTGACCACTATGAGGCACCTTCTGGAACCTAGAAATGATTTTGTACAGATCAGTGCATTGGTCTGAAATGATGACAGTACCCAAGCCTAATGGAATAATGCACAAAGAATCCTGGACTGGAGATCCTTAAAGGAAGAGCAAGTTTGTGATTGGAGAGGATGATATCTCTGGCACCTAATTAGGCAAAGAAAGCCAAGTAGGTAGACTACCAAGCCAACACCAACCAAAATATATGATAATAAGAAATAATGGTGGCATCTAGATCAAACTGAATTACAAATTCAAAAATTTAAGAGGTTCTAGTCATTCACTTCTTAGGTTTAATGTTCAGGCTGAGTCTTGGTGGTGCCTCCTTCTATTTTGTAGCATCCCAACAATGACCTAACCATCTCTTGGATACCTTTGGGCCAATAGCTAAAAAGATACAAAAAAGGCTCATCATGGAACATTATCTAGTATCCATGTAGAGATATAATTCATGTGCAAGATAGGTAACATGCTAATCGAAGCATTTAGTGTTATAGTTGACCTCACTTTGGATATTACCAGGAAGATACATGACAGGACATCAATTCAGTAGGAAGAAGCAAAAAGGGCATCTAGAGGACACACATAGGAAGGCTGGAATCATATCATCAAAGTTCCCTTGGGATGATGGAGTCTTAGGGAGTCTAGTCTTTTATGTTCCTGGACGTCCTACGGCAGCACACAATGGGTTAAGTTAGGTTCTCTAGAACAAGGCAGAAGAGACTAATTAGCAGTAATTAAACAGTTAAGACAGCTGCTATAAGAGCCAGTAAGGACCACACCAACACAGAGTTTTTTTCTTCTGCAATGTAGAAGAGACTATTATGATTTTTTACACTTCTTTGTGTTCTTTTTTACAGGTTTTGGTCTACTAGGTTTGTAGACCCATCGGTCGGGGTGAATGGGGGTTCCAGGCTGACGGTGTTCGCAGTCTGCCCTATCTCCACCCTGCGGATTGTCTATATGTGTAGACTGGCATGGGTAGAGGACACAGAGCTGACAGGGTTGCAGTTCTCCTCACCCATTATGCCTCACAGCTTCCAGAAGATTGTGCCTCTACTGGAGTGAAGCTGTGTCAGATGTCTGTACAGTTACCTCATGACAGACTTCTGTTATACCCCAGGTTGGTAACCCTAAGACATTGCTGTGTTTTCACTGTATTGGAGCATGCACTTGCCTGTTTCCTGGTCTCTGTGTGTAGACAGCAGCTCTGGCCGGCTCTAGGCTCCGCCCCCTCTGTCTCCAGGGTGTTGCCTGGAGTCTTCCTCGTGCTAGCAGCGTCTCCTGGTCTCCAAAGTTTACAGCCTGCACTCTCTTGCTGGGCTGAGGAACTGCTTGCATCACAGGAAGGGCGGAGTCTGGGAGGAGAATCCTGTGAAAAGGAGCCTCTGCACTTCTCCCCATGGACACTCTGCCAGGCAGCCGTGCTGTCAGCATTCCAAAGTAAGAGCCTGCTAATCTATCACTCTCTGTTCCCAGATGTATGTTCCTGGGACTTGGGGTTACCATGCTATCTGCCTCTGTCCTGCATATTATAGTGGGGTCACTTTTATGCATATGTTAGAGGTCATTAAGCCGGGTGCTTATGTGTGTATATACATATATTTATATATGGGATTTATATTTGTCATACATAAGTCTTGCACTCTTTAAAGTTTGCATTTTTCCTGGTATCGTAAGTTCTTGTCTATACAAGTACTGATCCCCTTTTATGTTTTCTATAGATGTCGGTTTCTCCAGGAGGAAAACGTACCAGCAAGACTAGGCACAGGAAGGTGCCGTTCCTGCCAGCAACCCCTACCTGAGGACTGCTCTGGGGACTTATGCATCCTCTGTGATGTTACTACTGAGACTGCACCTGCATCTGCTATGTCTTCTGACTCCATCAGAGAAATCATTAGGAGCGAGCTATTAAATATTCTTGGGGAGACAGGCCCATCTGCTAAACGGAGAAAAACCGTGAGTGGTCGCAATTCTCCCTGTCATAGCTCCCAGTCTGGCTCGGACTCTTCTGATTCGGATGCACCTGATGATTTCTATATCTTCCATAGGGATGATGTGTCCAAGCTGATAAGATCAGTAAAAGTCTACCCTTGAGTCAGATCGTTCTATAAAAGGGAAAAACCCAAAGATGGACTTTATTATTTTCCTATCAATGAGAAGAAGTGTTTTCCCTCTCACCCGTTGATTGATGCTTGGTTTGAAAAGGACTGGGGGAACACTGAGAAAAAACTGGACACAGGTTCCAGATTTAAGTCCATTTATAAGTTGGATGCCGAAGTGACCGCTAAATGGGACCACCCTCCTAAATTGGATCTCCCTGTTGCCAAGCTGGCAAAAAAAGATCAGTTTTTCCATCAGAGGAGTCAACACTACTAAAAGACCCCTGGAAAAAAAAAGCAGACACACTTGCAAAAAAGACTTATATTGCTGCAGCTGCAGCATCGAAAGTGGCCATGTCCTCTGTATCTGTGGCGAGAGCACTGAGGGTCTGGTTAAGTGATATCACCAAAGACTTGGAAGATGGGACTCCTAGACAAGAGATCATTGAGAAAATCCCGACTCTTAAGGCAGCAGCAGAATTTCTCTGTGACGCCCTCTTGACTCGCTTCGTATGTCTTCTAGGAGCATGGCAACATCTAAATGCCATAAGAAGATCTCTGTGGCTTAAACAATGGTCAGGTGACCTATCATCAAAACACCATTTTTGCTCCCTCCCTTCCAGCCAGAGTCGATGTTTGGCCCTCAGTTGCGAGAGATCCTCAAAGATATAAATGAGGATAAGGGGATTTCTTTCCCTTCGTCTAGTAGAAAGCCTACTTTCAAGCCCTACAGGAGACAATCAGACGTTCACCTAAGTTTAGGAGGAACTCAAAGTCTGACAGATGGCGGAGTTTCAGGCCCAAGCAAACTAATGCAGGAGCAACATTTAACAAGAATAAGCCCCCACCCCCTAAGAAGAATCCGGACTTATGACGCCAGCTTACCATCGTTGGTGTCGGGGGGAGGCTGACTCATTTTCTTCATGCTTGGGAAAGTTCAACTTCAGACCAGTGGGTGTTATCCCTCATAAAAAAGGGCTATTACCTCGAGCTAAAGGCCTTTCCTCCGGACAGGTTTCTTCCTGAAACAATCTCAAGACCCACAATTACCTATCCTGGTGAGAGAATTCTTGGCAAAAGGAGCGCTAGAGCGAGTTCCTCTAGAGCAAAGAGGAACAGGCGTGTATTCAAAAATTTTTTCTGTGCCAAAAAGCAATGGGAAATTCCGGTTAGTGATCGATCTCACATTCTTGAACAATTTCATGGAGAAACGCAAGTTCAAGATGGACAACATCAGATCAGTCATCCCCCTGTTAAACAGAGGAGATTTTCTTGCTACTCTAGATCTAACCGACGCCTACTTGCATATACCTGTTGCAGAGTCCCACCGCAAGTTTCTAAGAATAGCCATCTCATCAGGATCTTACACTCATCACCTGCAGTTCACCTGTCTGCCGTTCGGGCTAAGCTCTTCTCCAAGGGTGTTTACAAAGGTGGCCATTGTTTTGACAGCAGTACTGAGACTCCAGGGCATACATATTGTGCCATATCTGGACGACTGGCTCCTCTTAGCCAGGTCTGCGCTAGAACTGTCGTCTCAAGTAGGCGTTACTCTTCATCTGTTGAAAGAGCACGGTTTCCTAGTAAACTTTGCCAAGTCACACCTCACACCGGTACAGAAGATTCAGTTCCTGGGGTTTGTGGTCAACACAGTTCAAATGAGAATTTTTCTGTCACAAGAACGCATCTTGAAGATCAAGAGAGAGGTCTTCAGGTTAATCTCTCGTCCCACTTCTTCCATCAGGTCAGCAATGAGGACGCTGGGATGTCTGACCTCCACGCTGGATGCAGTCCTCTGGGCCAGGGCTCATATCCGCCCACTCCAAATGGAAATTCTGTCTGCCTGGGACAGAGATCATCTGACCTTGGATCAGGAGATGACTATTTCAGCAGAGACACGTCAGGATCTGAGGTGGTGGCTGACTCCTCAGAGACTTCAGATAGGAGTTCCTCTTGTTCAGAACCAACCAGTTATCCTCACGACGGATGCCTCCTCTTGGGGCTGGGGTGCGCATGTCGAGGAGCTTTGGGTTCAGCAAACCTGGTCCATGGCAGAGAAGCACTTCACCTCCAATCACAAGGAACTCAGAGCGGTCAAGCTAGCCCTAGTACATTTCAGAGATCTCCTATTCATGAAAGACGTTCTGGTGAGGTCAGACAACCTTCCAACAGTTTTCTATGTAAAGAAACAGGGCGGCACCGAATGTCCATCTCTCCTTCAAGAATGCCAAGCATTTTTTCAGTGGGCGGAGAAGAATTTGAGGAGCTTATCGGCCATTTCACATCAGAGGTGTTCTCAACACGAAGGCCGATGTACTAAGCAGACATGTTCTCGAATCCAGGGAGTGGTCTCTCTCCCGCTATGTCTTCAATCAGGTGATACAAAGATTCGGTGCCCCCCAACTGGATGTATTTGCATCGAGGGACAACACCAAGACCCTGAACTTCTGCTCTCTCAATCCAGCCCACAATCCTATGGCAGTGGACGGACTGTCGATTCCATGGCACGGGGATATTCATATATGCCTTCCCTCCTCCTGCTCTCATCCAGAGAACCTTGAGAAAGATAAAGGAAGAGAAGTCAGGGCCATAGCCATTCTGCCCTTTTGGCCCAGGAGGTCATGGTTCACTCTGGCTCTGTCCCTCCCCAGGGGAGGTACTGGAAAACTTCCCAGAGTGCCAGATCTTCTATCACAGAGGAACTTCTTCATCAACATCTGGCCAGACTGAGTCTAACAGCATGGATGCTGAACTGAAACACCTAAGACAAGAAGGATTGTCTGATGGAGTCATATCCACTTTGGTCAAGTCTAGGAGGGAAGCTACGAGGAAAAAAATGCCAAAGTCTGGCAAACATTCAGATCTTTTTCCACAGAGTCTTCAGTTTCAGCAGTATTAGAGTTTCTGCAAAGAGGCCTAGACAATGGCCTGAAGTTAAACACCTTAAGGGTCCAATTTACAGCAATAAATTCCTTCCTGAATGGAAAATTTTCTAGCCATCCTTTAGTTACTCGTTTTTTCAAGGGTGTTAGGAACATTCGCCCTACTATCAAATCACCGCTTCCATCCTGGGATTTAAGACTGGTGTTAAAAGGGCTAAAATCACCTCCCTTTGAGCCTTTGTCTTCAGCTAGTATAAAGTTCCTGTCCTGGAAAACAGTGTTTCTAGTAGCCATTGCTTCTACCAGACGTATTGGAGAAATACAAGCGTTGTCTTGCCGTGAACCCTACCTGAGAGATATGGGAGATTGTATTGTCTTAAGAACTTTACCGGGGTTTCTTCCCAAGGTCTCGTCCTCCACTAACTTACATCAGGAGATTGTGCTGCCAGCACTGTCCTCAGAAGACGGTGCTGAGCATCCCTTGGATGTGAGAAGGGCAGTGCTGTTTTATATAGAGCAAGTGAAGTCCTTCAGATCTGCAGAGAACTTGTTCCGTCCTATTTGAGGGAAAGTCAAAAGGCTTAAAGCATCTAAACACACCCTTTCTAGATGGCTGAAGAACACAGTGGAATTCGTTACTCTCTAGAAGGTCTTCCATCACCCTTGGACTTTAAGGCTCATTCCACTAGGTCGACATCTACGTCGTGGGCTGAGGCTGCAAATATCTCCTTACAGGAAATATGTCGTGCTGCCACATGGGCTTCTCCGAATACTTTCATTAAACACTATCGCCTGGATGTGTCTGACAGCGCAGCCTTGAGTAGGAGTGTATTGAAGTAATACGTACTGGATTTATCCCCCCCTTTTTCTCTTTCACTGCTACTGTGTCCCATTGTGTGCTGCCGTAGGACGTCCAGGAACTGCCGAATTTCATACCTTACCTATCCGGAAATTCGTGTTCCTGGAGTCCGAAGGCAGCACAGGGAACCCACCCTTAATAAATTTAATTTTTGCTGCATACAAACTCTGTGTTGGTGTGTCCTTACTGGCTCTTATAGCAGCTGTCTTAACTGTTTAATTACTGCTAATTAGTCTCTTCTGCCTTGTTCTAGAGAACCTAACTTAACCATTGTGTGCTGCCTTCGGACTCCAGGAACACGAATTTCCGGATAGGTAAGGTATGAAATTCGGCAGGTCTCCAGTGTAACCAATGCCTTGACGATACCGATTTATCAAGCACTTGAATGGGACACTTGTGGACATGATTTACCATAAAGTAGATACTCTGTAGAAGGATGACAGTAAGTTCATTTGAAGTCAACAAAGAATATATATTTTAAGGTTCCTTATACTGTTTCTGGAGCTGTCATTGGTTCCTTCTTTTATATATACTGGACACTAGTAAACTAAATGCTTGAAATGCTAGCACAAAAGTGTATGATGACTCACTAAGAACTACCCTTAATAAACCTCGGGCCAATCTAAATTAATAGTCTTGATCTCAAAGCATGATGCAAACTATAGCACTGGCTAGAAAGGGGAACTAAAAATATTTTAAGTGCAATGTCTTCTTTGTTTCCAAATATTTAAATTCTCATATTAATATCTGTCATAGCTGCAGTGGAATAAGAGACTGTACTTAATCTTGTAGAACTGAAGAGATGAAGATAGGCAGTTTGCATTGCTTCTGTTAATGTTGGCATTTAGACATGGCTTGAGATAAATTTACTGCAGCCTTTCCAGCCTCTACTTCAGGGTTTATGTTGGTCAATACCTGATGACCCTACTTGACACTTGGAAATAATGTAACTTTCCCTCTGAGGACACATTAGGCAGACCTCCAGGAACAGAGAAGTTTAAATATGGCGCCCCACCTTGGTGCTTCATACGTTCTGCATTTTTGTGATGTTGTTGAAGACGTGTCCTCATGAAACTTATTTGAGACGACCACCCAGAATTGCAGTGCAAAATTGTCTTTTAGAGTGGTGTTCCCCTCAAAGAAGAGAGCTAGTATGGATAGGAATTTAAAAGAACTGTAAATCCATCACAGAATTACAGATTGGGGTGGACTTCCCCAAAAAATTGGTCTGGATTTCCTCTGCGTATCACTACATTTTGTTTATACTTAGTCTTTAGGCTCAAGGATCTCACCAACATTGAAGATGAAACTGTAGTAGTAGAAATCTATACAGAAACTTTTTTTTGATGGAGGTTGGGAAGGTTGGAAGGGCTCCTTATGTAAGTAACCTCTGACCACAACTGAAATATGCTAGCCGTTATATCCTTATTGGAGGTAGCCCTGCTGCTTAGAGCTTTCACTCTTAGGTCTCAAAATTATTTTAACAGAGAGGTAGCCTCAAAGGCATCAGGCTCAGCTCCTGCCCATGCGACTTTGTGAGATGTCTCCTTCCAGAGTAAGTGGCTCTTCACTATAAATCATTGTTTAAAAATTATACTAATATCAATTTTTATTTCAAATAGTATCTTCTCAACATAAAAACAGAATCATCTGGTATCAAAAAAGTTTTAGACTTGATTAACTATCTATTTTTGTGGTATCTTGTTGACAGAAAAAGTAGCTGAAGTTGCATATAAAGACCATATGTTTAGCTTCAAGAGCCAAGTGCAGTAGACAATTAGATGATTATTTGGCGCTCTCTTGACAAGTGAAGTGCATTGGAAGCACAAGTGCTTAGAACAAAACATTCCAACATAAAGATTTGATTTGAAGGAAATAGACAGTTCTAAGTAATCTGAAGGAGATGGCGCCCAATGACTGCAGACATCTCAGTGGACATGTTGATATCCTCTCACTTAAGCTCTTACTTCAGACCACTCCTGGTGGCAAATTATGGGCTGAAATTTAAAGTAGGGTTTTTTTTTTATATTTACACATGTACACATTCCGCTGTGCTGTATTTTGATAGATATGTAGGCCACTTCTGTATTTGGGATTTATGGAGGTCATACATCTTGTTTAATGGAAAAATAGGTCCAAATTTAGGTCTTAACCGTGGAAAATGTAGTTTGTTTTTTTCTAGTGGGAGTACATGTGTGACTCTGAGCACATAGAAGTGGTTGGACAATAGATGTGCCCTCAGAAAACAAAATTTACAACCTTACAAAAAGTATAACCTCCACAATGTGTTGGTTTTTTTTGTCCATTTTTAATCATTCACATAATCATAGCACATCAAAGTTGTCACACGTGTCTCCAAGTATCTTGTCTATGATTTTGTGGGTACTGTATATAAAATCCTACTTAGACAGTACCAGGAACTTCTTCTCCGACTTTGGTTCTTTTTGAGGATTATGTAGCCACCTTGTTTCAGACCCATTTAGTCAGATGGAACGCCAAAGATCTCCAGGGTTTGTTCTCTCCTTCTCTCAAGACAGCAAACGCCTAAAGTGAACCAATGTAGAGATGTTCTACCTTCCATTGATTGAACCTCTTTTAGTAAAGCCATGTAATGCTAGGTGATACATCTCCATAGTTTTCCTGTTTTTGTTCTTTTTTGTGACATCCATGTCTGAATTTTTTTTACAAATGGTCCAAATTTGGGCCATTTGAACCATTTGTAAATAAAATGCAATAATTGTGGCCTTAACATGTGCTGAAGGTCAGATAGTGTATCCATGTCTGAAGACACTACTCAGGATATTCAATCGAGTTTATCATGTATGGATTGATCTTATACCTATTTTTCTTTGGGAGATTGGTTTCCATGGTCATGTTTACTGAGAATATGCCATCATCCTATGGGGGAAGACAAATCTCTAATAACTTAGGTAGATATGAACCCGATCCCTTGGTATTGAGCTCTGTCCCATGTTTCTGATGGATGTGTTGTGTATCCTGGACATTTTCTCAAGTAACTGAAGTTATTATGAATTCCCAGTGCCAATCATTCATCCTTAAGTGAGTCTCCAGACTCTGGGAAGATTGTATCTTCATGTTTCCTTAGACAGAAAAAATATAGAGGTCACCGAAGTATTGATCCATTACATTTCTAAACTACATAATGTAGTGTAGTCATCTCTTTTGGGGGAGAATGCAAAGCAACATGATTCCAGGGCAAGGAACCAGGCTCTGCATGTAAATCTACACATACAGTTGTGGTAAACATGTAATGCACTAACATAACTAAAATATGAAGTGGAAGATTCTGATTATCTCAGCACCTATGTGGGTAAAAAGATTATTTGTCCTACGCCAAAACATGACCACTGCTCCTGTGCTCTGTGTGGGAGATATTCAAATTTGCTTTCTTGAGTTGGTCTCAAAACCTCAGTCATTTTAAGAATGTATTATGACTTTGTGTCTACTAATCTTGACCAAGATAGTATAGGCACAGTAAGCTGTTACATAGGGCACCATTAGTGGCACACAATTAGTAGATATAAAAACAGTTCTAGGCCGTTTAATTTATTGTACAACCAATTAGATGTTGTGTCTGAGCAGTTGATAGGTGTTTGTTAAGTCCAATGAGACCTTTGCTTTCGAGCTAAACTACCAATGAGCCAATCGATTCTACAGAATCGAAATTTGACCAGAATTTTTTTCAAAAATTTTGTTTCATTAGAATCAGTATTCTTTGAGATTCCATTTGGGAGAATTTTTTGAGAGAGAGATCTTCCAAACATTAATTAATGAAGTCATTTTGATTTGAGCAGAATTGATTCATACCCAAAAAGAATTTCTTGGTCAATTCGGGCATATCGGACAAGAAACAAATTTTAGAAAATTCGCACATCTCTAAGCCAGACTTATCCAGAGAAAGATCATCTAGCAGCAGAATATATTAGAGATCTGATATGATAGGGTGACCAACCTACCTTGCTATGAGTGCTACAAATGTATGGAGGGCATGGAGACATGGAGGTATAAAGGGAACATGGGCAATTAGATGAATGAATGTCTATTTGACTCTGTCATGTTGCACTCTTTAGACTGGGAGTATTAGGTGCCATTTCAAAACCCCAAGAGACTTGTCCTACCCATGTTACTTATGTACAAGGAAGCAAGTGTATGTTTAATATGAAAAGGGGTTTCCAGGCTCCCGATATTGGTAACCTATGCTCACGATCAAATCTTTTTGTTGAGGGTCTGACACACCACATCCCCACCGATCAACTTTTCCCTTCAGTCTCCAAAGCTGGATCTGGAACTGTGAATGGAACAGGGAGCACAGCTCTGTTCAAAGTGTAGTGGCCATGTTGGGTTACTGCAACTCAACTCTCATTCACTTCAATGGGAGCTGAAAGTTAAAAGTTAATCAGCAACTCCAAAATAAACCAAATGCACCATGGTTGAAACTACAGAAGTGAAAGAAAACATAAAAAATTCAGTCTATCTGCAGACTGTTACTTTCTGTTTGACAATGAGTCCCAACATGTTGCTGTTCTAGGGCTGGATGTGTAGCCACTGGCGTAACTATAGGAGTTGCAGCAGTCGCAGTTGCGAACGGGCCCCTAAGACAGGGGGGCCAGAGGGTGCTCTACTTTTCCCTTATAAGATGCAGTGCCATCTTAAAAGCTAGCGACTGCTTCGCTCGCTAGTATGGCAGGAGGAGGGGGAGTGAAGCGCTGGTAGCGCCCACTTTCTACTAACCTCATGGAGGTGGGGGCTGTGGAGGACTTTGGCTCAGCCTCCGTAATGGGTAGAATGTAGTGGCCAGAAGGAGGTCTGTGACATTACTGGTCACATGCTCCTTCATATTCACATGACAAGCCCCGACTGCAGGAGCTTGTGAAGGAGGAGGGGCTTGTGTGTGTCGGCCAGCAGCCCAGTGAGGAAGGACTACACAGGACCTGGACTACACAGAGCTTCATGGTGAGCAGGTGAAGGGGGGCATCATATGGAGATATGAGGGGGCAGGTGGAGCACTCAGGGGCAGTGGGGTTCAAGTGGAATGAAGTCTGGGGGCAATACAGGGTTTTATAATACCAGATCTCAGTGTATTCTGGGGGCCATGGGGGGCTTATGGGTGTAAAATCTGTGGGGGTGGGGCATATGGTTTATTCTGGGGGACGGGGACATGGGGGGGCTTTATGGGGTGTTTTATATGTGGAGGGGCTGAAGGGAGGGGAGTGAGGATTTTAGCCTATAGGTAGTGATGAGCAAACTTCTGTTTTCAAGTTTGGCGTACAAGGTTCGAGTTATCTAGAAATTCTATTATGACGGACCTATAAATTACGGTCCTTGGTAGAGAAATCCATAACGAAGTTCTTAGATAACCCGAACCTTGTATGCCAAACTTGAAAACAGAAGTTTCTCTCAGCATTACCTATATGCACATGGAACGCAAAAAATGGCGGTGTGAGGGCAGTTTAAGTAAAGGTCGTCAGACGCCCATTTTTATAACCAATTAAAGTCTGAGGCTGGTCACATGGCTGTTTCTTTTAACAGCCAAATGAATAGCGGCTTGTTAGAAAGTAGGACATGTCGTGGGATTAAGTGTTTTGTTATTTTTGGGTGGAGTTAGAGGCATGGCCTAGTACAAAAAAATTTGCCACATGCACATAGTGTCCCTCTTTCCTCTTTTCAAAAGTTTGGTGAGGTATGCCTGCTGTGTCCTGACTGCCTGCAGCTTCATTACGTACAGAACGCACTCTGACCTGACGCTGCAGGAGGTCAGGTGACTGCAGTGCGGCCTGGGAAGAGGTGAGAGCAGGGAGAACAGCCAGTCTGATCTGAGGTCTGATACGGGGGACCTAAGGGGGGTCTAATATTGGGAGTTAGAAGGGGGGGTTCTGATATTGGGGGCCAGAAGGTGGGGGTCTGATATGGGGGCCAGAATGGGGGGGGTCTGATATGGGGGGCCAGAAGGGGGGTCTTATATGGGGGCTTGAAGGGGGGGTCTGAATATGGGGGCCAGAAGGGGGGTCTGATTAGGGGCTTGAAGAATCTGAAGGGGGTCTGATTGGGGGTCTGAAGGGTCTGACTGGGGTCTAGAGAGGTCTAATGGGGGTCTGGAGGTCTGATTGGGGATCTGGGGGTCATATATGGGGGTTTGGAGGTCTATTGGGGGTCAGATATGGTGGTTTGGAGGTCTAATAGGGGTCTTATATGGGGGTCTGGAGATGGGGGGGTCTCATCTGGGGTTTGATATGGGGGATCTGATCTGAAAGGTAAGGGGGGTATTGTTTTTCTGTGTGGTACCAGTATTTTCAGGGGGGCTTGTTTCTGCAGTATAGTATTGGGGGGGGGGACAGGATGGGGTGTTGAGAAGGTGAGAGGATGATGGAAAAGTAAGGAAAGTAAGATGTCTGTTTGTTAAACTCTGCAGAGACGAGGCGCGGCTGAAAGAAGTCACCATGGCGGTCTGGTCTGACAGGAGAAGAAGAGGAAAGAGAAAGTCTACATCAGAGAAGAGAAGTCATTGGATGTAAGAGGTACATATGTGGCGGTGTATTCTTCTGTATGCTCTGTAGGGCTGTATGTAATGCTTTACAAGTATGTATTTAAAGGGGTTGTCCATTTTTTTTTTTTTTTTTTATACGAGCGCTGCCTTCTCTGCTCTGTTTACCTGCTCATCCCTGCAAATGCTACTGTGAGCAAGTGAACAGAGCAGAGAAAGCAGCTCTCATATGAGCGCTGCCCTCTTTTCAAACAGCTGATCGTCGGAGGTGCCGGAAGGTTAAGAATTTGGCATTGGGGGGTGCGTTTCAATATTTGCCTTGGGCAGCAGAAAAGCTAGGTGCACCAGCGCTGAGTGAGGAAGGGGGGGCCCCAAGCTGAACTGTTGCACCAGGGCCCATGAGCCTTTAGCTACGTCCCTGTGTGTAGCCCTTATCTCTGAATTCCTGACGGCTCATAAACACTCATTTAAACCATATTCTTATCAGTTTGATAAGAATTTAGCTATAATGACTGAATAGCATCATGTTGAGATTTGGTGTGAAACAGAAAGTGACAGTCTGCAGATAGACTGAAACTTAACCCTGTAGGACAAAAATTGCTGCAAATACATAATAAAGACTAATTTAAAAAATGATGTTTAGCCCAAAATGAGTAAAATGCAGTCATAACAAAATGCCCCAAATTTGTTCATAGTATTTAAACCATACTCATGTATCTAAACCAATGCATAGCCCCCAATTGAGGTATGAAGATACAACTCATCTGCATACAAGACAGGTGGTAACAAAACAGAAATAGATGGACAATGCAATGGAAATGATTGCAATAAGCAGTGGCATAAAACAGAGAATATTGGACTCTAATGACAAATATTAACCTTTCACTGTTGGATACAATAATCAATATGGAATTATATTATAACCAGAATCTGATCAATCATTGCTCCCTGCGCTGACCTAATGAGTGAAATAATCACCATGCATTTATATGAGGGATTTTTCCCTCATAATCCAGATAGTAAAAGAGGTATTTATATAGGAGGTATAAATGATGTGAATGTTATTTAGCTTAAAGTAGGCAACTGGCTACATTGTGAGAATGTTCACATGTAATCCCCAATCTTCAGCTATTAACACCTGTCCAGGTTACTAGGTTACTTTGACATACAATTATTGTTGGCTTTTTTTTTTTTGTTAAAGTTGCAGGAGGGTTGCTATGCGTGTCTGTTAATACTATCCATTGATACTGTAATTAGCTTGTAGGAGCTATGTTCAATAAAGTTCCACTAGACACATGTCAAGAACCTGGCTACAGTCTAAGAATAGACAAAGAGGCTATTTTTTGACCGTGCAGCATCAGAAGGGATGACACATCAGATGGAGGTTGAGTCAGGTAGACCTTAGTTGAGTAGTTAGTATAGACGTAATAGTACACACTTCAGGAGCTTAAAATGAATTATAGTAAAAAAAAAAAAACAAGGATGAATGGACCATCATGAGATGTTTGTGAGGAATTCAATTTAGGTTGGGTTTCAGAGTGAAGACTCCTGCCAAGTGAACATGAGTAACGAGCCTCTTTGGATGATAACATCCAAGGCAGTTCATTCAGATAAGATCTTAGTTGAGTTTGTAGTAGTTATGAACAACTAAATCCACCCCATCGAGAGCTTAGTCCAAGACAGTAATAGTTTTGTAGACCCAGATCGATAGAACAAAACACAAAATAATGCTAGATGGACCATCACAAGAAGAAATTTGAGAGGAAATAAAGGTTACTTGAGTTTTAGAGTTTGGTCTTCAGACATATGAACTCGAGTAACAATCCCCTTTGGATGGTATTAGACCTCAAATTCAGAAGGTCACCACAATTCATCAAGATTACAGCCAAGAAGTTACATCCAAGGGAGGTTCATTCAGATAAGATCTTCAATGAGTTGGTAAGTTTTGAACAACTAAATCCCCCCATCAAGAGTTTAGTACTAGACAGTTATAGTTTTGTAGACCCAGACTGACAGAATGAAACTCAAAGTAATGATGTATGGACCATCACGAGAAGATGTTTGAGAGTAAGTATATGTTATGAATTGGGTTTTAGAGTTGGGTCTTCTGACAAATGGACTTGAATAAAGAACCCCTTGGGATAGTACTAGACTACAAACTCCTAGGTCGTCACAGGTGAGATATACCATATATGTTATATAATGTCATGTTGAGTGTTTCCTGTTTCTCTCCACACTGTGAGGCACATTTATGTCCTTGTAATGGAAAAAACATGATGGCAGGACTCTGGGGTGGGTTAGAAGTGCTGCTTTCTCAGCTGTGGCTGTAGTATATAGAGACATAGATCTTCAGTTCTTCTTTTTACAGCTGTTCCTGGAAGGATCCTTTTTTTATGGTCTCATGGGGGTTCTGCAATGGGAAACAATGACATGAAGGCAAACATTGCCCTCGCCTACCATGCACATGAAACATTCAATCCCATTAGTTACCAGTGTATTATGTCATAATCAATGCATATGCCGAGTAATCAATTCAAAGGATTGAAAGGTAAATGTCATGGTATTTGCAGGGTAATGTAAAGATCATACAGTTTTCAAATATTGAAATCACAGCCCCAAGCACATAATTGCTCCTATAGTACATCGAAAAGTCTCGGATAAAGTCAAATAAACTAAGATAGCCTTGCAAACTCCTCAGCAGGATACAAGTCATCATAAAAGAACTTATGTCCACAGAGCAATATCCAAGACTAAAGGCCCTTTTAGACGGACCGATGTGTCTCCCTGCCCGAGCGCCGATCAGCGATATTGGCGCTCGGGCAGTTAGCCTTTACACGGCGCGATGAATTGAGCGCCGGGCCGCACGAGTGATCGCTGTATCACTCGTGCGGCCGGGAAGCTTCATACTGTCAGGCGCACATCGCCTGTTTACACAGGCCGATGTGCGCCCGACAGATTGGATCTTTTGTAGAAACCAAAAGATCCTATCAGCCGACGAACGAGCGTTTTGCTCGTTCGTCGGCTGATTAGGGCCACTTTTACACGGGCCGATTATCGGCACTAGCGTTCCTAGGAACGATTTTTCGGCCGATAATCGCCCGTGTAAAAGGACCTTAAAGCAGACACTAGAGATAAGCAAATTTCTTGGAATTTGTTTTGGTGCCGATTATAACAAATGAGTGACAAATTCTGATTCAGTTCCAAATTGATTCTGAACAAATCAAAATTGCTCCAATTGGCCTGAAAACTGGTATGTGACACTCTGAGGTCTCTTGACTTACTCTCATTTACATATATATATATATATATATATATATATATATATATTTAACGCAATTACAGCAATAGTAAACAATGTCAGAGTGACGTAGGTTAGACGCATAGTTGACAGTGTTAACAAACAGCGTGTTTAGAAAACACACTCCACCATTGCATTTGTTATACTTTTTACATTAAAAACCTCCCAAAAATTGTCTCTTATTAGAAGCAGATGGTGTAATTGGGAGAAAAAACAGTAGCTTGTTCTAAACAAGCGGTCCAAAACTTGCGCTTTAATGGGGGTAGATGCCTGCCCATGTTTAAACATACACATAGTAAAATAGGAAGAATCAGCAGCTTGTTCTGAACAAGATAAAGTGTGCACTTATAAATAGTAGCAGAATTGCAACTTTTATTTGGGTAAGAATTACAGGCGCAATAACATGTCCCCTGCTACGAACACACTCTACACTGTATTGATGCACTAAAATTGACTGAATTGTGGAATTATAAACAAAATTGCAACAGTTTTTGTAAAGAAAAAGGTGCAATTGTGCAGCATATGCAGCAAAATATATGCTGCTGGTGCTGGTAATATGCCTATAAAACCCTTATGACGGGTAGAAGCTTTGTAACAGGTTTTGGAGAGAAAAAGGGCTAGCTTGTGCACTAAAAAAGAATACTGTATCTTTAAATGATCTTTTCTTTCTAAAGTCAGTGCCAGACAAGAACATCACCAGTAGCTGCCCTCTCTGTAAGACACCCAGTCCCACTATACTGCCCTGTGATCTCCTTACTGATAAATCCTGACTTTCTACCTAGTAATTCAATCTACCTCACTAGATATAATGTTCCTACAAGACCCTAAGATGGCTGGCTTGTGTCTGTAGTAGATATCTGTCAGAGACATAGCAGGCATATGCTCTCACATCAGTGTCTCAGCTCACACTGGTGTATGTGGTTCAGAGCTTAATATACCAGTCAATATCTTCCCTCCTGATTGGCTGTCAGGCTGCCTGCAAAGCATTTTGGGCACACCTGTCAGTTGGGGGCCCTGCCCAGGATCATGTAATCCTCCAACTTCATCCCCTTGCCCTGTTCCCTTACTAGTGTACTGAATTTAAAATGTAAAATAGTGGTCACAATTTAGAAAAGGTTCCTCTGATTGGTCCTTATGGGATTTAGTCCTGAATTTGGCATATGGAACTGTCCCTCATCTGCCTAATTTGGCCCTAAATATTGACCTGTGCTTCCTTGAAAATGAAGCCCCCAATTGCTTCAGGGTGGCAATACCAACGCCTTCTCTGGCTTCCATGGACATGCCTTGACAGTCTTGCCCGAGCTATGCCCTTACAAAGGAATTTACCAAAGAATCCCATTTTGCCTGGTATGGGGAAAGGGGTCGCTATCAAGCACTCCTGTACTTTGCGTACATTTTGGAGATAGGAGTCCACCAGTGTCACGTTGGGGGCCTCATTTTCTTATCACATCTCTACTTGTAGAAGGGTATAAACCTGGGAGTTTTTTTTCTAAGTGTGATGAATAGATGGGAACGGAATGTAGCTTTTTTCTTTCATATCATCCATTAGCAGTAAAATTGGAGATGGAAATTATCAGGAAATGGCTTCTGCAAGCCTTTGTCTGACATGTTTGTCTATAATTTGTACTCTCTTCTCTTTGCACTAGGATGGGTCACTTTGATCCTAATACAAGAAACTAAAAATGAAAATATTAAGTTGGTCGAGCATGAAAAATGACTGCAGTGCTAGTTATGTCCATAATAGCCAATATGTAATGCCTCATGGTGGTCATACATGATGTCTGTAACCTTCATAGAGTAACCCTTTATGTCTAGATGTGGCCAAATTCAGAAATGTAACCCTAATTTCATAACCCTATTTCCATATGCAGGGGGCTAAAATCCCAGCAGGAAGATGGCGAATTGTAATACCAGGGGTAACATACAGGGGGAGCTCTACAATGAGATACTATTACAGGCACAGGGGTCTTCTACTCTACCCCTATCCATATGTGATTCACCACGTTGCTGGCTTTTTACTTATTTTATGTTGGTTATATAATGAGATCCTATAATGAGATGTGTGATATTCATGTGATAGACTTACAGGGGTTTTCCAGTGTTAAACTCAATTAGACAGATTAGAAAGGTCTTTGGGCCCCTTAAAGGACATGATCTGGATAGTCTACACCCATCTACACAGTTGCATCATTACCTTTGTTGTCATCATTACACACACAGGACGTACCATCAAGAAGGTCTAATAGGTTATCTATGAATCAACCCACAAGGATCCTACTACTTGAGTCCATAGAGATGATGTTCATTCTTGATTGTTGCCCACTTTTCACATTTGTTAGGTGATTGGCATTACCTTTACAAGGACCGGTTTCCAGGAATAAGGATTTGCCCTGATCCTTGGCCTTTGTACAAAGACCCTAGGAAATGGACCATATTGATGAGTGATTGCTCCAAAGCCACCTCTAAATGGGGTTGGGGTTGTTTAATGGTAGACCTGTTTTTTAGGGGCCCATTATTGTGTTACAGTCTGGGTCCAATGGAGGATCCTCTGGTGGGCCACTTTGTTCCTACTGTACATGGGGCCTTTACTAACCATATAAGTTATACTTGCACTGCATTAACACAACCTAAGGACCAGTTCTCAACTGAAATCAAAGGGAACCATAGAAACTGATGAGTTGGCCATGTCTCCATTAAAATAAGCAGCAAGATCTTCTTTATTAGAGCCAGGTAGGAATCCAGGTCCTACATTACTACCAATATAACCCCCTCTGGCAAGGCATATACCTTTTAAAATATATTCAGTAGGCAAGTGTTGGTAACTCCTTCTATAACATGTGTCACACTATTATCCATGCCCACCACCATTTCACTTCCCCCTGGAGTACTCACTGGTTTCTCTTATCCCGTTCCCCCAGCGGTTCATGTCTGAGGCATCCTGCCGATGTCTCCTGGTAGGCACGACCTTGGGAGAAGGCCTGATCAGTTTCCTGAGGCCTGCTCCTCTGCTGCTTAAAATGCCAGAGCGCACACCTGAGCCTTCGCCAACCAATGGCTGGTCATCCACCCTAGGGGAGGGTCTCTGGGCAATAGGTTCTAGTTGCCTTGTGTCCTGCTAAGATGTGCAATTGTCTTGGTTTGCCTGTCCGCGTATGGACCTCTGCCTGTCTCTGGATTTGACTCTTTGCTGTCTGCCTTGACCTCTTCCTGTTCCTAACTATGGTTTCTCCTGAGTGCTTCCCTGTGGATCAATGGCCTCTGAACTCAGACTACTCCAAAACATAGTAGCCTAGTAGTTCCCCTGCAATGGAGTCCAGATCCCTGTAGGGTGAAAAGCAGAGGGCTGCCAGGATAACAGCCTTAGGAGTATCCCCAAATCAGTTTAGTAGGCACAGTGGATCCCCTTCAGAAGGCACGGCTAGCCACATCCGCTTCTGTAACATACACATATGTACTGCGAATGATTAGAACCAGTAGTTTGTATCTATATATTTCTAATATGTTTCCATATTTTATGAACATGATTACATTCTCTAGCAATGTACAAAAAATCCTCGATGATATCTTGAAAGGCATTACACAGTGTCATATGTCTCCCAGGGGTTTCCTGTAGACAACATCGAGAACAGATTAACCTCCCAGACTTCAAAGTGTCCTTGAAAATTGTTTTCAAATGTTGGCAAATATGAAAGGTGAGAAGGAAAAGATGGGTTTTATGACCGTTCGGCGTAGAGCTCGGCAGGATGACAGCACCCGGGCTGCACAAAATACGAGTTGTCACCGCGGGAGGTCTCACGTTCACATTTAATGACATTTCCCAAAATTCAAGTTTAAATTCTTCCTGAAGCAGCACAAGCTCAGCATCCTACCACTTCAAAGCAAGCTGGCTGCCAGCAGGTGTAATCTCTGAGCCAGAGTCACAAAAAGCATAAAATCACTGAGGGGACAGCTGGCAGAAAGAGGGAGGGTGACCGGGGTGCATAGCTTGCTCTATCAGATAAAGAAGATTGTGCAATAGGCTGGAAGAGATAGGTTATCAGAGCAAGCCTTGGCGCTAGAATTAAGGAGTCGCGTCTTCTCTCTCACAACAAATACTACTTGGTTAACTCTTCAGATGCCTCTCTAGCACTTTGCATATCTGCTGCATGTTAGGCTACTTTCACACTAGCGTTTTTATATTGAGCCCCTATGACGGAACTCAATACCGGAAAAAAACGCTTCAGTTTTGTCCCCATTCATTGTCAATGGGGACAAAACTGAACTGAAGACAACGGAATGCCCCTAGAAGCATTCCGTTCCGTCTTCAGACCGGAGAACAAACCGCAGCATGCTGCGGTTTTCTCTCCGGTCCAGGCATCCGCACCAAGACGGATCCGGAATGACCCCCAATGCAAGTCAATGGGGACGGATCCGTTTGGTGTGACACACTAGTAATCCGGATCTGTCCTCCATTGACTTGCAATGGGGGGTCATTCCGGATCCGGCTACACAGAAATACAGAAATACATACAGACATACAGACATACATACACATACATACTCACATACTCCAGGCAGGGACGCCGGCAGCATGTCTTCACGCGCCTCCTGCGCGCAGCTATGACGTTTCCCCACTGCGCCCAGCAGAGGGCGCTGTGGGGAATCGTCATCACTGCGCGCAGGAGGCGCGTGAAGACGTGCTGCCGGCGTCCCTGGCTGGGGTATGTAAGTATGTATGTGTATGTATATGTATGTCTGTATGTTTGTATGTATTTCTGTCCCAATGTCTGTGTCAACATGTGTGGGGCCGGAGCACTGCTCCGGCTCCACACATGTATCAGCGGCAGCACGGATCCGTTGGCACCCTTTAGGTGCCGGATCCGTGCTGCCGCTAGTGTGAAAGAGGCCTAAGAAAGTACTCAGCACCACCTGATCGTTTAATATGCATGAGGGGCTCTTGACCGTGCTCTGAAGACAGATGTCAAAGAAGATTAGGACAAGGCTGTAGGATTTCAACATAAGCTGCCGCCAGAGGTGTCCGGCCAAGTCAAGTGTTCATGTAAATGGTGGAGCTGGGTGAGATAGCTGTCAGACAAACAAGCTGGCTGAAAGGTATCTCATTTGTGTGGCCAGCCTTACTATTAAGTGTTGGTGGGGGGTTCCAGAGTTGTATTCCCAATTATTAGAATATTAAGCATTACCAAGACAGAAAAAGAGGTCATCACAATGGATGTAAGACCACTAATGGCCATGTTTCTGTTATATGTTGCCCACTTCCACTATACTCTCTCAGGACCACTCACTCTCCTGCTCTTCCTCTGGTGGCCTGGAACCCACCGTTTTTTCTCAGCCTACCTGCAGTGGGCCTGGTCTTCAGACATGGCTGTAATATCTTCACAGCCTGCTCCTGCCACCCAGTCTATAACTGGCCATCTCTGGGTACTTTAGGCACCTTCCTTTATGGGAGGGTGCCTGAGCAATAGGTTGTCTAGCTTGTGAGTTCCCTGCAAAGGTATACTGTATTTATTTGGTTGTCCATGTACCGACTTCTGCCTGATTTCTAGATTCTGACCCTCCGCTGCCTGACCTCTGTATTGATCCTTCACTGCCTGCCCTGACCTCTTCCTGTCCCTGACTACAGTTTTGCCTGATCTCTCAGTGCTCCTCACCAGTGTCTCTAACCACTGTAGGTCAGCTGTCAACCACACAAAGACCACTCATGGTGGCTGCAGTCTGGTGGCTCTTCTACAGTGAAGTCCAGATGCCTGTATAAGAGTTAAAGGGTGAAAGCCAGGGGACTGCCAGGATAACGCCCTTAGGATTATTCCACAGTCAAATCTGTTGGTTGATACAGTGATCCCACATTCACTGCGTAAGAGTTGCAATGACTAAGCTATCTCTCTTGATTCCACCAAACACATGCAAGGCCAGTTCGGCAAAGCATGTATTTGTTTTCAATGAGGAGAGAAAAGAAAGTCCCTATCAGACACAGAACCAAAAGATCGGGCTTGAAAATTCATGGTGCCTGTTCCCTCTCTCCCTTGACATCATCTGTAAATACACATTAAATTTATTGGATGGTTCCACTGAAAATGGCAGGTTCTGCTGACACTAGCCTAATGTGTATGAGGTACTTGATTCCACAACGTGGGCCATTTTAGATCACTTTCAAGCCTGGTGGAGAAGAGTGACCCTGACTGCATTCCAACAAACAACCTCCTAGTTTCCTTAAACGAGGATCACTCCAAGGTTTTTACTGAAGAGTTTGATCCTTCTGCTTAACCAAGTCCATAACACTTATAAGATCCCTAATTTGTGAGGCAGATGTAAAACAACAAGAGTTAATGATCAGCCTGACAACTGATGCTTGTCTCCAGACATCAAATTACCACTATCCGAGACGTGATGATGGCAGATTGTAAAATGTATTCATCATTAGTCATTCATTTATGAGAACAATGCAAGCAATTAACATTTTTCTATTGTAATTTACAACATATAACAAACATCTAATTACTCAGATTAAAAATGGATCTGGTCCGCCCTGGGGTCATATACTGTATTTCTTGAGACAAAGTGGAGACCCTCAGGGGCCACGGAAGAACTGAAGTTATCACCTGGTCTCAAGTCCCCGCATGCCCAAGAATCATGACTTCATAGTGCTCTGCTTTGATGCAATGGGGGTAAGGTTTCTCAGCACTATAGACAACCTCATTTTTTATTCCCTTTTTTTAGGAGGTGCCGGGTAATGGTTCACGCTTCCTATTTAGAACCAATCATGCCGGCTGACAGATGTTGCAAGTATATGGTCTTTTTAAAGGGGTTGTCCCACGAAAAATATTCTACAGTTTTCAAACCAGCACCTGGATCTGAATACTATTGTAATTGCATGTAATTAAAAATTTTGTATAACTACTGAGTTATTCAATAACATGTATCTGTATAGGACCACTTCATTTCTTATTTCTTTGACCTATTCACTGAGCAGGCCGCACATGCTCAGTTTCAACTTTTAACTGCCTCCTGAGCTGTGATAGGGAGAACTGAGACACTCCTCCTTAACTGCAGCAGATAAGACACTCCCCTTGAGCTGCCAACATGATATAAATCTAGTAGAGCAATGAATGGGAGATCTCTGGATCCATGTGAGGTACAGGGCTGGTTCTAGCTTTGTTAAAAAGAGGTTGTCTTGTACTATATGATGTCTGATTTTCATTTTTTACATTATTCGTGGGATAACCCCTTTAAGGGGAAGCCCAGGATTAACGCGTTTCTAGTAACTATTCTGCCTTGGCTCAAGGATAAACTTGCAGAGGACAGAGATGGGGAAAGAATGGAGTCTAACAGTGATCAAACCACATTTTTGTCCATCTCTTAATGGTTTTTAAAGGTGTGGTACATGTTTTCTTCCAGTTTATGTACTAGGAGCTTTTACCAGTGCATCTGCCAAACATACAGTGCAAATGATGCATCATCTCCCTATTGGCCCATATCTTCAAGAAGACCACCCATCCAGAAGACCATTTTATGTTGTACAAAATATTAGCATATCCTCAAGGAGCCAATAATATGACAGCAAGGAACAGTGAGTCTAAAGAGCCAATCACTCCTTGGCCATAGCTATTAGAAATAGTTGTATAGGGTTAATAAAACCTGTAAGGTCTGGAGATTACAGGAGACAATGATGTCCTCTCTGCCCTGGTATTACTGGACCATTTAGCATACTTGTTGGGATTATGGATCTAGGTGCATTCACTGAGACTTCTGACAGATTCTCTCTTTCATCATGTAGAGAAGATAATGCAGGGAGGTTGTCCGCTGGACAATGCCCGTTGGGTAGAGGAGATAATCTTTGTTGTCTTCATAAATTAAACAACCATTAGAAGGGTGGAAGACTGCTGTCTCCATAGCTCTACTTTCTGGTAACCAGAAGGTTAGCTACACAGCATAGAAGGGATAGTAGTCCTCTTGTCGTGGATACCGGGGATTTGCTGTATCCTTGGGTGTCAACTAAAGTATCTGCCCATGTACAAGGCCTCTTACTACAGATGTAGCTGAGTTGAATACGTTGTTTAACTTTTTGGGGCTGCCTTGTCAGTACGCCATGATGTGTTAAGGGGTTTATGAGGCTAGAAAAGGATCTCCATTTTTTTTCATAACCACATACCTCCCAACTTTGTAAACAAATAAAGAGGGACACATTGTGCGGTGCACTTTGCCCACATTGTGCCACTCACATAAAGTAAAAAAAATAATAAACACCACATACTTACCTTCTTCCTATCAGCAGCAGGACATCGGCTCCTCTGATCTGTGGAGGGGACATAGCCTATGCTGACGACAAGCCCCGCCCCCTGCACAGACCAGAGGTATGGAGGCAGGGGGAGGGGATGATGAAGCAGAGAGCTGATGCCGACGACAACTCTCTGCTTTATTATGGCAACTGTCTCTGCTTTCTATGGACGCAGGGACAGCTGCCAGAAAGCAGGACATAGCTCCCCCATACCGGGACAGCAGGACAGTCTCTGCAATCAGGGACTGTCCCGCTGGATCCGGGATGGTTGGGAGGTATGTAACCAGCAACACTCCGTGGTTTTGCCTTGTATTGTGTTCAAGTGAATGGGACTGAGTGGCTACAGCTGTTAACAAGTGTCATTAATTTTGAAAAATTTTCCAAGTTTTCACATGGCGTATCCAACCCCTGTGACAATAGCACAACAGTACCTACAACATATAGGAGTCACTCCTGTCCCATTGGTGCAGTACTTGACACAACGATGTCCATGCTGGTGCGGCTGTGGCTACTGCTGCAATGCCCATTCTAGGTCCTTTTGCACTACTTAGAAATAGGAGTCTTGTGGTGGGACCCCCCACTAATTACACATTAGTCCTAGAAAACCCCTATACAATAATACAGTATACACTGAGATATGATTGTGAGTTATGCCACACTCAGCATGACTACATCTGACAAATTCTAAGGTTTTCCAGGCTCCTGATATTTATGGCCTATCCTCAGGATAAGTCATTAATATCCGATCAGTGGGGGCCCGACACCATGCAACCCCACCAATCAGCTGTTTGGCACTGGAACTAGCACTGTGAATGGAACAGGAAGTACAGCGCCGTTCAAAGTGTAGTGGCCATGCTGGGTTACTGCAGCACGGCCACTGTACATTGAAAGGCGCTGTGCTTCCTGTTCCAGTCAAAGTGCTAGTTCCAACTCCAGAAGCTGCAGGGACCAGCTGATGGGTGGAAGTGCTGGGTGTCGGACCCTCACTTATCGGATATAAATGACATATCCTAAGGATATATCATCAATATCAGGGGCCTGGAAAACCCCTATAAGCCTGCTTCATCTGACAAACTCAGCTCTGCTACATCTATATCTCAGCTATACTGTGTAAACAGCACCACCGATCTCCTGTCAGATAATACTAATCTCTATGCCTTAGGCCTCTTTCACAGTAGCGGTAGGACGGATCCGGCAGGTGCCGCCAGATCCATGCTGCCGCAGGGACATGTGTGGGGCCAGAACCGCGCTCCGGCCCCACACATGTCACACAATACATACACAGACACACACATAGACATATACACATACAAATACACATACATACTTACATGCTCCCGGCAGGTCTCCACAGTGCAGGAGGAGCAGGACGGCACACACATAGGACGATTCACCACAGCGCCCTCTGCTGGGTGCCAGGTGGAATCGTCCTATGTGTGTGCCGTCCTGCTCCTCCTGCGCTGTGGAGACCTGCCGGGAGCATGTAAGTATGTATGTGTATTTGTATGTGTATATGTCTGTGTATGTTTATGTGTATGTCTGTATGTGTGTGTGTATGTGTGTATGTGTGTATGTGTGCAGGTGACGGATCCGTCATGAACTCCATTGAAAGTCAATGGAGGAAGGATCCGTTCACCATTGTGTCACACCAAATGTCTTGGTGCGGATGCCTGGACCGGAGAGCAAACCGCAGCATGCTGCGGTTTACACTCCGGTCTGAAGACGGAACGGAATGCTTTTAGAAAGCAAAACTGGGGGCAAAACTGAAGCGTTTTTTTCCGGTATTGAGCCCCTATGACGGAATTCAATACCGGAATTATAAAACGCTAATGTGAAAGTAGCCTTAAAGGAATTGTCCGTTTTTTTTTCTTCTAATCTTACCTCTCCCCATGCCAGCTATACCTGCATCCCACCCCTTTAAATGTCACCATATCATTCCTAACTTATGCTAAGTCACCCCATAACTTAAAGGGGACCTATCCCCTTTCCTGACTTGTCTATTTTAGTATTTACTTGCATTTCTCATGTAATGACAATGAACAATAAATTGCTAGAAGTTTGTAATGAAGATCTGGATGAGTGTTACCAGTGGGAGGTGTGTCCCTGCACAGTGTGACACTATCCAATCAGTGCTGCCAGTGTCAGGCTGTGCCAGGACACACCCCAAACTGGTAACACCCAGATGGACCTTTATTGCAAACTCCTGGAAATTCATTCACAACTTCTAGTGGGAATAAAAAAGGAATGGCACAACATAGAGTCATAAGAGTAGATGCTCTGGAATTTTTTTTACATGGAGAATGCAAGCAGATGCTAAAATAGACATGTCAGAGGGGAGATGCCTCATCTCGAGCCTTCTTGCTGAGCTCGGTCTTATTGACTGTCTGCCCCAGCCCATCTCCTATCATTTATGTGATAGATTTCTCCTGACAAGTTAGTCTGGTTCTCTTCATCATGTAAAAGGTCACATCTATGTGTATGCCTGAGGCCCATGCGTTGCTACAGACAGACAGATCTCTGCGGAGTGCGCAGGTGGAGTGCACTCTAGTGTCTGCACCGGCAGGTGGTGTCCCCAGTCCATGAGAACAGCTTCTGACCTGCTTTCCTCGGGCAGTGCTGCTATCTGTTGGACATCTCTAGTTCTTCAAAGTGGAAATTTACTTCATCAGGCTTTTTTTTTTTTTGTATAATTCCACAGGATCTGATAACGGATTAATTTTCCATTTTTTGCATTCCCACAGAGGAAGATGTTTGCCGCTGCCTGGAATGACCCGATCTTCTTTATAAGATGATAAAACCGGTTCCTATTATATTACAGGGTTGGTTTTCTTCTATGCCTGGTTTATCCAGGATTTGGTGACTTGGTGGGCCGGTACCCTATTATTGGTGACTCAGTGGGCAAAGGTATTGTCCTGAGCAAATCAGTGGGCACATGTCCTCCAGTTTGCAAATCAATGGGAATAGTGTTGGAATGTGGTTCATTGGGTACACTTTAGGGATGTAAACAGATATCATCGGGCCCATTTCAAAACTTAGTAAGGGCCCCTGGTGAGTTAAATGACAAATTCACACATTCTTTTTTTTTATTCGTGCCAGACTTTTAATAAAAAAGTCACACCTTCACCCACTATATCCTGATAAATCTCCCCTATCATTTTATTGTAAAACTGACTTCCTGTAGCCACCACTAGAGGGAGCTCAAGGCATATAAATACATACAGTTACGACTGAACTCAGTGGAAACTATAGAAAAATGCTGTTGTTTTATATCATAAAACAGAAGAAGATGTTCAGCCCTACATCCCCACCACCACCACCATGGGCCTTATAGTGGTGCCGTGGGTTGCCTCCATGGTAAGCAAACCACTGCCCAACCTCTATACAGAATATGTGAATCATTTTGTTTTCAGTGTACACATAGAACATGTCATCAATAAGATCTAATAGGTTATTAGAAATAAACCCTACTTGTAAATGATTGTCCCCAAAGCCAGTTTCAAGTTGAGTTGTCTTCTGGTGGACCTTTCGGCACATTGTTGTGGCAGAGCCTAAGTCCACAGGAGGATAGTCTGGTATTTTGGTGGGCTAGTTCAACCCTAAACAGTAGATCCTTTGGTGCTCTGGTGAGCCAGACTAACCCTATATTGGACATATGTTTGTTTCTTCTAATGACCTAGTTGGAAAAAGACCTTCAGTCCAGTGAACAAGTGGGCATGTGACCAATCTTACGTTGTATAGTATTTCATGGGTTAATTGTCCAGTCATAGATGACCTAGTGGATATATGATCTGTCCCAAATGAGATCCAATCTTCTTTATGATGACCTAATGCTATAGTTTCCAGTTTCTGGCCATCTACTGTTTCCAAGTCTGGTGACTCAGAGGCTAAAGGTCCTATCTCTGGTGGCAAAGTTGGAGTAATGACTCGGTGGGATTGCGCCAAGTTCTAATATACCTTCCTTGGTGATCTTATGCTTGTGATCCAATGATGCAGTGACCAGCCCGGATCACCTCTTACCACACTGTTCTGTTCCTAATAATCTTAAATATTTAATAAACATATTATTCATCAATTACTCTAGCTGCCATTCCTCCTTAGATTGTTTTTTTTTTATTTACCTCATTTGCAGTTTTCTCCTATCTCTCATGTTTGAATCCTACTTTGTGGTTTGTCATGTGACTCCTGTCTTAACATCAGCAGATCATGTGACACTAACCGCACCTCTTGCTCTTACCAATGAGGCTTCCTACGTCCTACATTACAGGGCTCCAATGCAGAACATAACCAACAGCAACTGAAATCTAAACTGATTTGCCACAGGGGGCAATGGTAGGCAAATAACTTTACAATAAAGTAGTATTTATGGAAACTAATACAACAGTGATATCCGTTGGTCTGGAAACATTTATATTAGTGGCACAACCCCTTTAATTAATGGTTTGGAATCCACAAAATAGTCCTACAAAGGGAATCATTTGGGTCAGTGGCCAGAATGAGCCATTGGATGATCGGAAAATGACCCATAGAAACGAGTTAAAGGAGAGAATTAGAAAAGCATGGCTGCCTCCTTCATAAAACAGTGCCACACCAGTCCACAGGTCATATGTGGTATTGCAGCCCAGCTCAATCGAATAAAAACCTGCCCTTGCAGGATGAATTTCTACTGAATGGCTGTCCAGCAACACAGAACAATAAGGAGAATGTGAGATGTGATTCAGAAAAATAACTGAAGATAAAACAGATCAGGTTCCTGTGTTCTATAGATGGAGTATAGGAAACTGCATTGTGGTGAAAACTATGACTTCCCTCTAGGGTTAGAGGAATTAGTGGTTTAGAGAAAACCATTAGAGGCATTCACTGATTTGCTGAATGTCGGGGAAGGCTGCATTGTGGAGGAACATTCCACAGACACATACCACAGATGGTCTGGTGGCCAATGTCCTGTCATGCATTTCATGGTGTTTTTTTTCTTTTTTTCTCAACAAGAAAATGTGGGAAGACCTCAGTATCTACTTAGAATTGCGCAGCATAAGTGAGACCAAAAGCCAGTGTGGTATATTATATTGTTACTTGAGCATTAATGATTATACATGATGGAACCTAGCGAAGAAGCGGTGAGCCTACAGTAGTTAGTTGTTTAGGCTGGTATCTATGAGTGATGGCTTATTTATGCCTATGGCTTCTTGGTTCCATTAGGAAGAAGTACACGTGGTGTATTCACTGCAGATTTTATGCGAAGGAATTGCATGTGGAATACCACAAATTTTAGGTTGTGCTGAGGTTGAGTACAAAGTGGCCATAGGAAGCCTCAGTGGGCTCTAATTAAACTAATTAGGACGCACACTGTTTTATCGGTCTGCTTTGTTAATGGCCACACAATATTGTGGGTCCCGAAAGGCCCATAACTAAACCGACCGACTTAACAGTGCAGTCCTAATTAGTTTAACAGCCGTGTGGTACTCGACCAAAGTGAGGTCACATAGAAAACCACGTGGTTGTGTCCTTCCAGTAGATTTTAAAGGATATTACAATTTTTTTTTATTAGTGCATTTGTGTTGATTTTGAGTTTAAAAAAAAAATGTTGAGCCCTTTTCTCTGTACAGTCTTGAGATTCTCTAGTAACAGCATCTGTATTTTTAGTCTGTTCCTTTGTGCAGGTCAGCTAATGGATCCTTATAGCTCAGTTCTTATCTTGCTGATAAGTATGTGGCTTAAATAAGTGTTTATAACCTTTTAGCAATTTAGAGAAAAGGTTTATTAGTTGAGGGCAGAAAGTGAAAATGAAAGTATGATGCGCACAGCTAGACAGTTAACCCTTTGTGACAGAGCAGCTGAATATTTTTTAATAAATACCAATTGAAAAAATTATTTTTAGCCTAAATAAGTAAAATGCAATAATTAAAAAAAAATTGCCCCTAAAGATGTACATAGCCTTTAAAATATCTCCTCCACATGCTGTAGAAAATTTCAGCAACAGAATCTGCACATAACATGACCTGTGCTGTGGAGCATCTAAGGATTTTGCTGAAGAATCGGGTATGTGGCAAGATCTATGCTGGACAAGCTCAGCCACATGTGGCCTCATTCTGAGGATATGTTCGCGGACGAGTGTCCTGCCAATAGCTATTGAATATGCAATGAGCCGATCGGCAGGGCGGTGTGGTGATGGCAGGAAATGGAGAGGATTGAAGTGGTGGCTGTGGCAATGAGAGTGGTTGGGGTCTTCACGGTGGCTATTCCCTCTTTTTCTAGCACTCCTTGGGTTGCACGTGCAGTGACTGCGTACCCTTTCTTCCCTTGGGGCACACTCTGGGTTTTTTGGAGACTCCTACCTTATGGGATGCCCATGATGGTGAATGGGTAGCAGGGTGCAGGGCAGAAGGGCAGATGTAAGGTTTGGTGGATGGATGGGGGAGCCAATGACCAGGCTTGTTAGGGTAAAATAAATAATGTCCCTCTTTACTGAATATATGATGGGAGTAACAGTACACATAGCAGCAATAGGCACAGATCTAAAGTATACTACAGAGTTGCTTCCTGGTAGCTGTGTATAGGCGATGACAATGATGGTAGTAGACTTCCCTGAGTCTCTTTCGAGGTACCTTTTTCAATCTTTCCAAATAACCACATTAACACAGTAATCATTAACACTTTCTGCAATTCCCAGGCTGCGGGGTGCAGATATTAGAACCAGATGGCCAGTCTGTCTCAGAGTGTGGCGGGTGCCAGAAGCAATCAACCCTTTAAACAAGCAGTAAAGTCTTTGCCACAAACAAGCGATGACCTTACTGTTTTTCCAGGCAGAGCCTCGGTTCTCAACCATCAAATGCCGTTCTCTTTCTCTCAGGTGTAGTCATTCAATTCTGCTGTTTTCTGGCAGCTTTGAAGGTTCCCTGGAATGGGCCTAGTTCTCACCAAAAGCACTTTCTCACTCTAGGCCTGCCCAGCAAAAACTCTCTAACCAGGGGCAGGACCAGCCTATCCCCAGCAACCTAACTAAGACTGCCAAATTTTACTATATGTTTCCCATGCACAACCATTAGCGATTCACAGTGCACAATTAGAAATAAAACATATTACCATTAGAGCGCTTAGGCAATAAATCATTTGCAACATTTAACTCTTTAGTAGTGGTGCTCTGGGTCACTGCAAATCTGCATGCCTAGCTTAAGCAGTCTTATAATCTGGAGTCATGAAGCTAAAATCCATATCTCACCCTGATTAATATTAATAAATGTGGAAGAAGCGAATAACAGGGAGAAGGATATTGCTGCTCTCGGCATTACAGGCATGGGAAGGGGGTGAAATGTAAATGTTACTGCTATTCTAACCCATACTGAAGATTAATTAATATTTACATAGGGCTTCACTTGAAAAATGGTTTCACAAATTAAAATGTCTGATACCATCACATCACTTTTCTGCTGTCTCCACAGATGTACAAGGACAAGCTCTCCAGAGGAACATCAATGTGAGCAACAAGGAAGGGGGGGGGGGTGGATTGAACAAGGGTCATCGAACAGGCCATGGAGGGGAAAACAAACACCAGACCTTCTGACTAGGCAGGGAGAAAAACCTTGTTCAGTGCAACATATCACAAGAAAGAGGGAATACATAAGTACCTCATCACCACTGTGATAGCGTCAGTTATTCACATAGCAGTATAACAGTCAATGAACGCATGTGACAGAAAAGTGATATTAAAAAGTTGCCATTTTTGCATGAAAAATGGCAACTTTTTGGGATTTTATGCCGCATTTGCCACTTTTACAATAAGTGGGCAGGGCTAAGTGGAAGTGCATGTGGCCTTCCGTTGCCTGGCAAATTTACTGGCGCTCATAACTGAGGTAGATTTGGCACACAAGGGCCTGAGATGTGCCTAAGCTTTATCTGACTGACTCCGAAACGCGTTGAGTATAAAATTCTCACATGACTTTTCAATCCATGACATCATTGTTTCAGGTTTTGGCTTGTTACTGGAAGCGCATACCTGGTTTTCCCCTTTCTTTCCTATTATATCCCATATTGTGAACTGGACCAAAGAAGGGTTGATATTTACGCTATTTTGTCCATTTCATGGAGGTTTCTGGTGGAGAAACTCAAGTCTAAAAGCCCTTTTACATGAGCCAATGGTTAGGCCCAAAATGCTCATTCACAATCATTGCTGCAACTAAAGATCCTGCTGATCAAACAAGCAACCTGGTCAATCACATCTTTCGATTACATTTTTGGTGGTCGATCGCATGTTTTACGTGGGCCTACAAATCATCGTTTATCTATGCAAAAGGACCTTTGGGCTCTGTTCCCACTAGTGTCTTCTGTTATAACAGGCGCAATGACAGATGTGGAAGTTTTCTAGAGTAACATGTTGATTGCCCATTGACTATAAGGGTATCAGGAAATTATCTAGCCTTGATCCAGTGCATGGATGTTCTAAGAGGGTTTCTCTGCCAACCAACCAAACCCCAGCTGGTCAACTTATCTATGGGCCTGGAATCAGGTTTGTGGCTGAGCGAGCCAGGCAGGGGAAGTCTTGTGCTTGTTCTGCCTGTGATCTTGTCCTTGCTCCAGTGCTGCATTTCTGTTGGACCTTCTTGTGTACTGACCTTGGCTAAAATATGGATTTACCCCTTGTCTACTGATTAGGCTTTATTTTACTGTTTCTCCTAGATTTGACTCCTCAGCTTGTTTCTGGTTTAACCCCTTGTTGTCTGTTTTTGTTGACTCCTTACCATCTGATAGGTTTGGTGCCTGTCAGCTAACACCTGTTTTCTGGTTATACTTACCTTGCTCCCTGGCACCCACATCACTTCTGATGCCCGCATGGCCGTCACTGCATCTCAAAACATCCGGCAACAGGAAGGGGGATAAGCCTCCCTTGCATTCCTGCTATTGGCTGCAACACCCCCATCCCTCTTTGCTGGATGTTTTTGATTTGCACGACAGGGATACAGTGGCAGCTGTGCAGGCATCAGAAACTACTCGGGGAGAGGGGCCCAAGCATTTTGGGGGGCATAATAGGGGTTGGATAACCCCTTTAAGGGTTAACCTGCTGTAATAAATCTACTTTTAGGGCAGTGTAGACATAATTTAGAAACTTGCTTCTGAGAACTATATAGATGCTGCTACATTTCGAGTATAGACCCTTTCTTCCATGTTTTCGTAGCGTCTGTGCAATGACCCCTCCGATGATGGAGTGCGAAATATCACATAACGCACAACGCAGCCCTCGACAAAAGCAATTAAAGCAGTCACCCAAGCAGTGCTGCAGCTGCCACCACTGTGCACCCGCTCTGTTCCCAGTCTGATGGTTTCACAGTCCCCTTCAGAGTGCTTCATATCAATCAGTCACAGCTCTGCTATATCCTGTGCATAACTACTTGCAGAGTTTTGGAAAAGCGCCAGGTCTTCCGGCTGCTGCGGGCTCTAGGGTGTCACCGCAGATGAGAGGCTGAATTAATATATCGTGACAAATAAATGACATAGTGTGATGTTATGTAAAAGAAGATTTATTATCTTCGGTGACAAGGACGGCTTTCCAAGAAGACAGTACGGGTACACTGCACAGAATAGTCCTGGCTTTTACAGCCTGTAAAAAGAGCTGCCAGTATCGGTAATGGGTGCATACAGATAACAATAGCTTGCAGCCCGCTTTACAGCAAGCAGAGGTAAATTTACCTTTCCTTTAAAGGGACACTAACTGTAAAAATGTAAAAAAAATTTAGACGCAGCGGTGACAATAAGGTTGTGTTCACACTAGTGTAATGCATGCCGTTCATATCTAGCTAAGATGGATCCCCTACATTAAAGACGACCTCTCTTGACATGCCTATTTTAGTAAACACTTGCAATACCCATGCAATAGAGTAGTGCCCTGGAGTAAGGATACTTTGGACTATGGACAATTTGTCTACTATACTACGCAAAGCCATCAACTCACTGCTTTAGTGCACTTGGAATGGTTAAGTTGCCCTGTGATTTATGTCGTATTTACCTTGTTTTATATTGTTGAACTGCATTTTATATGTTTATTACAATATATCCCGTTCATTTGCACTGTTGTTGCACTATATCTGCACTGCACGGTGAAAAGGGTTAATGCGCAGCCAGCTAATACTTTGGAACTATGTGTTGAGAAGATAGAAATATTCCACAGTTACTATAAGGAACTATATGTTTTGGAAGGAAAAAAAAACAGAAACACTTGACTTTTTTTGAAAGAGAAGGAAGTGGATTCAGCGAGTAAAATCATATCTTCTTTATTGACAACTGTTCACATTAACCCCTTCAACCCCGGGACTGTTTTCACCTTCCTGCCCAGGCCATTTTTGACATGTGACATGTGTCACTTTATGTGGTAATAACTTTGGAACGCTTTTACTTATCCAGGCCATTCTGAGATGGTTTTCTTGTCACATATTGTGCTTCACGACAGTAGTAAATTTGTGGCAAAATATTTCATTTTTATTTATAAAAACAATACCAAATTTAGCAAACATTTGAAAAAATTTGCAAATTTCCAAATTTCAATTTCTCTACTTTCAAAATACATAGTAATACCTCCAAAAATAGTTACTATTTTACATTCCCCATATGTTTACATTATGTTGTCATCATTTTATAAATGTCATTTTACTTTTTTAGGACGTTAGAAGGCTTAGAAGTTTAGAAGCCATTTACAAAACCATTTTTTTAAGCACCAATTCAGATATAAAGTGATTTTGAGGAGCTTACGTAATGGAAACCACCCATAAATGACCCCATTTTAGAAACTACACCCCTCAAATTATTTAAAACTGATGTTACAAACTTTGTTAACCCTTTAGGTGTTCTACAAGAATTAAAGGAAAATGGAGGCGAAATTTCAAAATTTCATTTTTATGACGATTTTTCATGTTAATCAATTTTTTCTTGCAACACAGCAAGGGTTAACAGCAAACTAAACCTCAATATGCATTGATTTGATTCTGCAGTTTACAGAAATACCGCATATGTGGTGGCAAACGTCCCATTTTGGAAACTACATCCTTCAAAGAATATATTAAGGGAGGTACTGACCACTTTGACCCCCTAAGCGTTTTACGGAATTTGGAAACACTTGGCTGTGAAAATGAAAAGTTTCATTTCTTCCAATAAAATATTGCTTTAGCCCCATATTTTTCATTTTCACAAGGGGTAACAGGAGAAAAGCACCCCATAATTATTTTCCCCATTTTCTCCTGAATACGGCCACACCCCATATGTGGTGATAAGCTGCTGTGGGGGCACATGGCAGGACTCAGAACAGAAGGAGCGCCATATGCATTTTGCAGCAGATTTTGATGGATTGGTTTGCGGGAGCCATTAATTTTAATTTTTTTAATTTTTAGTTTTCTTTTTTCCTTTTTTTTAAACAAAAAGTTTAGGTACCAATTAGGTATCGCCACATCCGTACTGACCAGCTCTATAAAAATATCACATGATCCACCCCGCCAGGTGAACAGTGCCAAAACAGCCATTTTTTGGTCTCCCACAAAAAGTGTAAAAAAAAAACAAAAAACAACTTCCTCCCCCCAAAATTTGGGGGGAATGGCGTTTTTTTTTTTTTACTTGAAACTTTTATTATTATTTTTTTTTTAACTTTATTTTTTAACTTTTTTTTCACTTTTGGGGGTCTGATCCCCTTTACAATGCATTACAATACTTCTGTATTGTAATGCATTGGCTGTAAGTGTATGAGTGATAGTAATACACTTCCAGCTCATTGTCTGTGAGATCCAGGGGGCTGGATCTCACAGGCTTCCGTAGATGGCAGCCGGATGCCTAAGGAAGGTATCCGGCTGCCATCCAAGCCATTGGGTCCCCATCACAGCAACGCGGGGACCCGATGGCATCCCTGCACATGCCGCACACCTCATGTGCTGCGGTCAGCGCTGACAGCGGCACATGAATGGTTAATGCGCCAGCATCGGTGTTTTCACCGATGCGGGCGCATTCAGCAGGGGTCCGGCAAGTGGGCACAGACGGTCCCCCGACGCTGATCGGCGGGCGCAGCTCCCGCACCCGCCCGATCAGCTCGCCATAGTACTACGGCATTGGGCATCAAGCCCCTTCACACAGCGCCGTACTATTAGACATAACACTCATAGACATAAATGAATAAAATAGAATCATGGAATATATAGGCAAATTGTCAGCTGTTATCAGTGACTTAACTTGACTTTTTGACTGTCTGCTTTAGCTCAGTTGTTCACATCTGAAGACTTGTTAAGGTCTGGAAAAACTGCTTAGTCATTCCTATAGACTTGTATTGAAACTTTATACAAATCTATAACAGACTGAAATTGCAACGTTGTTTCTGTTAAGGCTGTGCTTCTCCACTTCACCCCTTCCACTAGAATGTTCTGGTTCCGTTAGAAACCGTACATAAGGAGAGCAGTTAGAGATCCTAGTTGTCTGCAGATAGTGACCAGTGTTTAGTAGTAGTGTCTCTTCCAGTCTGGAAATAGGGACCAATGTTTAGTAGTTTAGCCAGACTGCACGAGTGACCAGAAGAAGACATTGAAATGGGGATAGTCTTCCACAGATCCTGGGTCACCAACCCTTTAACCAGAGGGCCAGCTGGACAACTGAGCCACAGACCCTGGGCCACCAGCCCTTAGATCAAGGTACAAGCCTTCTGAGAGAGATGGAAAGCTGGATCAGGCCTTTTCTCAGCACAGAACCTTCTTTTGCCAGGGAGGAGACTGGAGACGCTAAGTGCATTGCCGGTATTATTTTGCACTTGAGTTTCTCCAGTAAAGAAGCACACTGGTTTACTGCAGACCCTGACTCTCTGGAATTATTCCCCATTGGGGTGAACCACGTCTTACCATCCCTTCCAGCGTAGTGTTGGGGCCATCCCAAAACTGGCCACTGCAATAACCATTCTGGAACATCTATTCTTATAGCTCTATGTTGTGCCATTCCTCTATTATTCCTGATAGAAGATATGAATGAATTGCTAGCAGTTTTCAGTAAAGATCCAGATGGGTATTACCAGTTGGGGGAGAGTCCCTGCACAGTCTGACTCTATTCGGTCCAAAACAGACATGTCAGGATCAATCACTGATCCTCTTTAAGCTCGCTCTGGTTGTCAACCCCAAGCAGAAACACCATTGCATGATTCCTTGAGGGAAGAATCAAAAACAAGCCTGTTTAACATAGGCAACATAGTTACATGTAATCAAATGGTAGTCTCCCAGATGATAGAACATGTGGTTGCTCAGCAACCTGAACCCACACAGTAATGGGAGATGTAAGAAAGTGAATCTATATTCCTCACGTGTACCATACATATAAACCATGTGTATATACAGTAGTGACAGGAGAGAATAACTGCACTTGGTTCCTCATGTGTGACGTTTACACAATGTGCAGTTTTTGTTCATTGTCAGTAAGTGCCACTAATATATGTCTGCACTTCCTAAAATACAGAGGATACAGAATCTCTGTAGTGCAATATTAATGGTGGGCAAAGGTTATGTCAGCAAGGGATGTTATAAATTCTGGCCAAGAAGGCCTCCTACACTGAACTGTTCTTGACCCATGGTGGAAGACAAGGCTCTATTAGCACCAGACAGTTCTGAAGAATTCACCATTATTAGGGCTCTTAGTTGTGGTGATAGGGTTAATCCTACATGGATATAAATTTATGGAGAATATGGTGTTTGGGAAAAATGCATAATCTGACTATGATAAATGAAAGCATTAAAGAGGGTTTTGCCAACCATCAAACATGTATTGTGGCCTCTTGGCTCTCCTCTGATGGTAACATAGTAACATAATTTATAAGGCTGAAAAAAAGACATCTGTCCATCCAGTTCGGCCTGTTTTCCTGCAAGTTGATCCAGAGGAAGGCAAAAAAAAAACCCTGTGAGGTAGAAGCCAATTTTCCCCACTTTAGGGGAAAAAAGATTCCTCCACGACTTCAATCAGGCAATCAGAATTACTACCAGGATCAACAACCCCTCTCTAGTGACTATAACCTGTAATATTATTACCCTCCAGAAATACATCCAGGCCCCTCTTGAACTCTTTTAGTGAACTTACCATCACCACCTCCTCAGGCAGAGAGTTCCATAGTCTCACTGCTCTTACCGTAAAGAATCCTCTTCTATGTTTGTGTACAAACCTTCTTTCCTCCAGACGCAGATGATGTCCCCTCATCACAGTCACAGTCCTGGGGATAAATAGATCATGGGAGAGATCTCTGTACTGACCCCTGATATATTTATACATAGTTATTAGATCTCCTTAGATCTTTCTGGGTACTGTAGTCCACCCATTCCAGTTATGACTTTAGTTGCCCTCCTCTGAACCCTCTCCAGCTCTGCTATGTCTGCCTTGTTCACAGGAGCCCAGAACTGTACACAGTACTCCATGTGTGGTCTGACTACTGATTTGTAAAGTGGCAGGACTATGTTCTCATTACAGGCATCTATGCCCCTTTTCATGCAACCCATTATCTTATTGGCCTTGGCAGCAGCTGCTTGACACTAATAGATGTTGGGGAAGATAAGGACTGGGCATGTTGGATTCAATTGCCCAATCCTTTTGTTAGTGGGGAGATAAGCCCACCCCTAGGCTCCCCCTCCTCCTTCTCCAAGGAATATGACCATTTCTAGTTGCTCTTTTCCTTCTATTAATTTCTTCTGTTGACACTCATAGATATATATGTTACTTCCACTTTAGTAGTGAAGCTCCGGGTTGATGTCAGAAGATAGGATCAATGGGAATCATGAGCTAGGTCATGATTCTTGCATCTTGGATGCTTTGTGGAGAATGTTCACAGGAGTCCCCTCCTGGTGTTGCTTCATGAAAACATACCCCCATACCTTTTCTTGGAGGGAAAATGTCTACTGTTAACCCAAACCTCTCTGTACTATTATTTAGACATGTCCCAATCTGCAACTGATCGATAGATCCCAGAATGAGGTCAGCGCTAGTGACAGAGATGGGCGGAGAGATAGTTAAGTATATAAGGTGTAGAGAGATTGCGACACATTGCAGAGTTACCGTACATAAGTCAAGTTGAAAGCAGAGTTTGCAACGTATTTGATGCCTCCTGGAGGAAAATGCATAGTTGGCTATAAGATACCGGAGCCCTAGAAGTAGAAGCTAAGGAGGAAAGAATGGTAAGCTTGCAGATGGAAACTATCTCAATGTTATCATCATTTTAGCATATGCATGCAATTATAGGGTTGAAATACCATGAAATCCATCATATTGTCTTGCTTATTGTACATGTATCATCTGAAGAACTTGAGTTAAAACTATACTGACCTGAATGATTTCTTTTTAAGTACAGTAGGTGGACATATTTGTATGTGAAGACCCAACCGTTCCACCTTACATTTTATGTTCTTTTTCATTGCCCAGTTATTTTTAATTAACTAAATGCAGTTTTATGAAGGATGACACTTGGACCAAGACTACTTGGTGATCATATTTTCTTTCTCACAAGCCTACATCACTTGGCTTTATCAATTTTTTTTGGCTTAAAAACCCTAGATTCCACTAAATCCGTCTCTCTACTTTGCCATTTGGAAGCCACAGGAATTGCCCCCCCCCCTCCCCTTCTTGTTTCCTCAAGTGACTATTCCGAAGACAAACAACCCTCAAATCACCTTGCATTCTTGATCATGGCACCTCGAGGTATTCCATGGCAGACCTTACCAAGTTGATGTAGAGTTATCTCACTTTGCCAAGTTTTTGGTGCCACTCTTGGTCATTTTTTCTTTAGTGTTCTTGTATTGGAGACCCTCAAAATATTTCCCACCTGTGTTTGTAAGGAGGTCACATCCTTCTAAATGTGTTGGCTGGCAGTCACTGTACAACGTACCTTCTACAAGGTTATTCTGTTAGCAATTTATTGCTTCTTGGGGCAGGCTTTGTATAGCAGTATCCCTATAGTGTGTTTGTGCCTTCTTGAGGAAGGAGAAAATATGATCCTACAGGGGACAATGGGGGAACACTCTCTATCTCTATGGTAGATAACATAATAAATACATGCCATTGGGCATCCACAACTTTTACATATAGATTTGTGAATGTTACTACGAGCTTTTTACATAAGAGAACATTTATTTCAGGCCTGATGGTTCTTAAAGCTTCCTAACTCATTTCTTAGAAATGGCCTGCAAACTGTAGCCATGTTCTTTAACACCCAACCTTAAGAATTTTCCTTCTAAGATAACACACTGTGATGGGTTTTACAAGCCCCAGATCCCAATAAACTTTAGTTTTATGCATCTTTCCAGTGGTTTAAAGTATGTCTGGTCCAACTGGCTATAGGGGAATGTTGTACCAATAAACTTTGGTGTCTCAGTAGGCACATCTCGTAACCTCCTCGCAATGGATCTACTGAAGGGTTTCCAAGCCTGCAACATTATACATCCTCATGTTGGACCTGTACATGTTTCCCATGTCGTCTCGTGTCTGTAAATATTTGCCAAGTATTCCCTCATGCATTGAGTTATTCTAAGAATTCACCTATGCCTATAAAAACTTACAAAGTAAGGTTTGCAGAGTAACCTTACAAAGGTTTATAGAGTAACTATATGTCTCTATAAATTACCTTTGCAAAGTAAAATTGCCCCTTTAACAACCCCCCTCCCATCTGTATGTTCTCCATCAGTTTTCCCAGGTTTCTCTGGTCAGTGACCTAATGCGTATTCATACCACCCAACTTTTGAAAAGCCCAAACAGGGACAACAATAGTTATGCTGGACCTCTCAGATAAAATGATAAAAGTCAGATTCTTATTCCATGCATCTGCGCAGCTTGTTGGACATAACAGGGTAGTGGAGGGTGTTTCTACTTTGTCATTCATGGTCTTTATGCACTGTATTTCCAGTTGGGTGCACATGCTATTCTCTTCAGAACTTCTTTAGATGTCATAACTTTACCACCCGTTAGGGGGCATAATAATTTTTTTTATATACTGTATATTACGTGTGTGGGGGTGTACATTATATAGCACTGTAATTTTAGAAAACGTGCCCAAATCAATAGTACAAGCAAATACAAAAATATTTAAAATGTATTTTATTAGTGAAAAAACGTCTCACCTCCTGATCTGGCAATTCACTGTTAATTGTTAAAATCAATTTTCACAGCAAGCCCAATTATCAGCTCACTGAAGGATCAGGTTAGATGCTGTCCAAAGAAGTCTAAGGAGAGGGGAAGAGGGGGGGGGAGTGAGCTGCTGGAGGGAGACAGAGACACAGACACACAGAGATGCTGCTGCTGGCTGTAGTAAGGATTCTATATCGCCCAATGCTGGATTCACATCTACACTGCTCAATACTGCTGTAAAGTGTCCTCCATGCTACTGCCGATGCTTCTGAAGTATGCTAAAGAGAGACAGAGGAGCATGATCTCCTCTTCTGCCTGAGTGCAGTGTATGGTAGACATTATAGCAGCCACTAGCTCAGGGAAAACTGATGAAACCAGTAGAAGGGGAAAATGGTGACAAATGCAGGTTACAAGTCATATAATAGCCAGAAATAGTGTTATTTCTCACGTACACAAAATCCCTGCAAGGATAGGTATGCTTTAAAGGGGATGTGCAAAAATGGGGGGAGGGGTTATTTACCTGCTTCCCGATACCGGTTCCCCGCTCCTTCTCCTCCAGGGCTGTGATGCCTAGCTGGGCTCCCTCAATATAAAAATCTCATCTGGCATCGCCAAAGCCAATCACTGGTCATGGAGGAAGTGACCGGCTACCCTTATGTCATGAAAAATGGTCACATGATGCAAGAGATATGGTCTCCACTGCGGTCAGTGATTGCCTGCATTGATGTCAAACCGGATATTTACATAGTTGGAGCCCAGCGGAGCATCACAGGCCTGGAGTAGAAGGAGCGGGGAGCCGGTACAGAGAAGTAGGTAAGTAAGCTTCCTTTGGGGCAGTTTGCAATTTTTCACACCAGAAAACTGGTGAAACTAAATTATAAATCAGGCCCTTTGTCTTCTCATATGGCTTTGGACTTGCCCAAGCACCAGGCCCCATGTACAACTATGGCTTATCTTTGAAACCCTTATACCTTTACCCCCTAGCATATATGTAAAGTATCTTCTTGCTGTATCAGCATATATCAGCATAAATCTATGTTTGTGACCATGTGTTTGGAATATCTTTACTCGAGATGAGCAACATTCATGACCCCAAGGCAGGAAAGGAGTTTAGGATACCATACAATCCATGTGTCTGCAAATTCAACAAAGAAGAAACTCATTTTGCTTCTGTAAAATATCACTTTGAAACTGGATCAAGTGACAGTATCTGGTGACCTCGAGAGGCCTTGAATTCCCCAACAGAACATATCTTACACATGCTGCCTGGAATCATTCAGGAAACATGGAAATGTAGAAGTTGTGAATGAGCATATGAGAGTAATGGGCTACACGCCATAAATAAATGGTCATCTTCCCATCCCCCACGTAGGTTCTTCCCCTCATATAGTGCTACCAACTATATAGTTTTTGGATCTCTTCATATATTTGGTATCATTGGGAAATATATTGTCCAGTGTACCAGGAGCTTCTGGTGGGGTAAAACAATTTGTACAGGGTGGCTGCTTACTTTCAGGACACCACCACCACAGCTGTGCATAGGTTGTGTCTGGTATTGCAGCTCAGGGCCATCAAAGGGGTTGACCTACCATAGGAAGTTATTACCTATCCACAGAAGTTGGACCATGAGAACATGGTCTCAAAGTGAATTGATCATGCATGTGCACTGCCTCCCCATTCATCTGTATGGGAACACCGGAGATAGCTGAGAGACGAACTTAACTTCTCTTGGTAAACCCATAGACTTGAATAGATCAACAACATGCATTCAGTCTAGGGAGTCTGGGACCCCAATCTTGTGAACATGTGGGTCCCAACAATTGGACCCCCACTGTGACCAGATACTTATCACCAATCCTATGGGTTGTAAAAAGATACTGCTTTTTTTCCAAAAATAGTGCCACTCTTGTCCATTTCGGGTTGCATCTGCCATTGCAGCCAAGGATGTTCATAGAGAAAGTTGGGCCAGATGGCAAGAGCAAAATGGGAAAGTTTCCTGGTGCTGGTTCATGTCACCACGCCATCCTCTTACCAGCATGTTCTGGCTTGTTAATCCTGATATACACCTCTTGTAGAACAGAAGGTCCTGAGAAGTAGAAGGATGGTGTATAAGGAACAATTTGTATCCCTCTTCCATTATTTTCAAATATGGAGGTACCTGTGAAGATCATTGAGAAGAAGGATGGGCCAACCTGATTTTGGGCACTCATAGCTGCCTCGATGGTATATCGCACTGGTGACTTATAATGCTGTCATTTTAGATCTTCTTCTTCCTCATTTTATGAATTGTTATTCAGAATGAAGGACTTTTTTTTCCTATTTTTCTAGAAAATCGAATGGTTTCCAAGACTGGCCATCATAGTTTCATGACTGGTCATCTCAAGGTATCCTTGGTGGTTGCTAACATCCTTAAGACATTGCTTGCCACTCTTTATTTCTATTGAATTTTCAAAGGTGACAGCCGCTAATTGGGGCCATTATAGTGTCCATTGGAGTTGTCAGTCACCCATTTTTCCACAGATCCTGAATAGAATATAAACTGCACAGAAATAACTGCCCCAACTGAGTATTGCTCATAATAAACTAGGATTTATCATTAATGAGGAATGCTACATCTGGGGCCTCCTCGGATCATTCAAGATACAGAAAGTTGGGAGTAAGATGTGGGTCACATTGAGGGAAATAATGAGCATATATGAAATTCAGTACATAGTCGATGATGAGTGTACAGATACTGCCCTGTTCCTAAACTTGCTTTAACAGATAACATTGGGTACATTTACTGTAATAATTATCATGTCCGGAAATAGATATTCCCTCCAGGAATGCAGCAAACACTGGTTCAGATGATGGCGTGCACGCCTCCTGTCACTGTCTGATGTGTAGGGAAGGTAAACAGCTTAAAAATAGATATATGTAATAGGCACCTACAGAATACTGATGAAGCGCCCAGAGGAGATGCCTGATTCCTGGATAATTATAGACCTGAAGATACAACCTCTCCCTCCCAGGTAGGACACAGCGTGATACGAAAATATATTGTGGTGAAACTTTCCCAATGACATGGAAATACCAAGTCAAATGTGTCAAAATTCAGTTCCTTGTCTCAGAGAGCCCTGTAGTCAAGGCCAAAAGTTTTCAGACTGACACAAATTGTGGTTTTCAAAAAGTTTCCGGCTTCTGTGTTTTTGGATCGTTTTCTCAGATGTGTCTAAGGTATATTGAAGTACAGTTCTAGGCATTTTATAGACAAATGCATCAAGACTCAGTATTTCCAGTGTTGATCCTTCTTTTTCAAGAATTCTGAAGTTTGCTCTGGCATGTTAGATTTCAGCTTTTGGGTCAAATCCTGACTGATGACAGCCCAGTCTTGTCTAATCAGTATTTGGAGTTTGTCAAAATGTCTGTGTTTCTGTTTCTCCTTCCCCTTTTTGAGGATTGACCGCAGCTTCTCAATGGGATTGAGATCTGGGGAGTTTCCACGCCATGGAACAAAAAATTTAATATTTTGATTACCGAGCCACTTAGTTATGACTTTTGCCTTGTGACATGGTGCTCCTTTCTGCTGGAAATGGCATTGTCCATCACCAAATTGCTCCTGTATGGTTGCGAGATGTTGCTTTTGGAGGATGTTTTGATGTCATTCTTCATTCATGGCATTGCTCTTTGTGAGTGAGCCCACTCCCTTGGATGAGAAGCTTGCTCAGGAATGGCAGCAGGCAGGTGAGGTGAATGGTAAAGCAAATTCCAAACTATGATGAAGGGTGAGCCAAGTGTGAGCAATCTCATGAATATCTGCATCTAATGTTACATCGATTTGTAAATTTGAAGTTGTATTCAAGATGGCAGCTGACTTGTAGCTTACATTATAAGTACCCACACTTGTCTAATGCATATTGGCAGATGGGAGATATGGAAACATCATGTTTTGGGTTAAAATACCATCTATCAGAGATTGGAGGACCATATAGTCTACAATGTGTACTCAAGCTGTCTTCAATGTGTACTCAAGCTGTACACAATCACCATAGAGGCAGCTCCTGCTATGCTGTCCATGAGTGTTGGTCCAAGGCAAATAATGAGAGGGTCAGAGACAGGGAACAAGCTCCTTTCTAATTTAGACTGGTGGGAACAAGCACTGGGAAAGGGGTCCATTTTGATATTTGATATAGGATGAGTGTGATAGCTTGACCATGTAAAAACTGCCAGTTGACTTGCAAAATCGTTTGGTCATGGTCTGCAAAATAAAAAGCTTATGTTATACCTGAAATTGTGCTCTAAGTTTTGTCCTTTTGTTTTGACATGTATAAATATCAGTATAAACCCAAGGCAGGCAATTAGTAGGTGAAGACCACTGGTATGACACCCCGGCACCCCTAACAATCAGCTGTTTCGAGCAGCCGTGGCACCAGAATTTATGCAAGGTGATGTGTCCTTCTTTACCTCTCATTGTGGCTCGAGATATCTAGATAAGTGGTGTGAGGTGACCACCTTTGCAAAAGAAACTTTTGAATTAGTCACAACCCTCAACAGAGTAACAAAAGGGTTTCCTTCAAAGCCAGGCATTTCAGGTCCCTCATCTTGGAATATCTTCAGGCAACAGGAAAGGTAGACTGACACATCTATAGATGTCTAACGGGTCCTGAGAAGATGACCAATGCCTAAGTTCAGTAATACCCTACTTGCAGAAAGTGGACTCAGTATCAAATGGGGAGCTCAGGTCGGCAAAATGTATTAAAACAAAGATAAAACAGCAGTATAAAACAACATGAGGAGGGAGGCACCTGAATAGTCAGGACAAGAAAACCAGTAAATATACAGTTAACACAGAAGGAAAATCATAAGTGACAGAAGGAAATGAAAACAAATATTACACAAATAAAATGAATAATTAAAATATAAATTAAAAATAAATTGACAGAATAAAATATTACAATCAGTCCGGAGTCTTGAGCTTGAAAGTCATCACAACAAAATTGATTTCAAAGAACCAAAGGAGTAAAATAGCATTTGTTTTAACCATAGTCCTTTGGGGGCCTTCAACTTTCTTTCCTTTTTTGATTGGCACATCCTTCCGGTGAATTATTTCTTCTGTGGTGCCATAAAAATGCCATGTCCAGGAATATACATTTGTCAGTTTTTCTTACTGCTGTGCTTTAAATTTACCACCATTTTTTGTCTTGTTTCCTTGTAGATGTCTGTGACACAGAGCCCTTTTGCAAGTATTAGTACCAATGTCACCGGTGAAGATGTGGACAAACGAAACCCTTACGTGGCACAGTGGAACATTGCTCTTCTCACAATTGTTTTTAGTTTTGCCACCTTTGGAAACTGTCTGGTTCTCTTCACCCTTCTGAGAAGACGGAAGCACAACGCCCTCATGCACACCTTCATGATTCACCTATGCTTGGCGGACTTAGTGGTGGCTTTCTTCCAGGTTTTACCTCAACTTATCTGGGACATTACTGACCGCTTTCAAGGTCCAGATTTCCTTTGTAGGTCTGTCAGGTACCTGCAAGTGGTGGGAATGTTTGCATCTTCTTATATGATTGTAGCTATGACTTTTGATAGGCATCAAGCAATCTGTCGACCTATGATGACTTTTAAAAAGGGCTCTGCCCGGTGGAACATCCCTGTCTGTCTGGCATGGGTTGCCTCCGGCATCCTCAGTCTTCCACAGATTTTTATATTCTCAAGAACAGAGGTTCATCCAGGTGTCTATGACTGTTGGGCAAACTTTGTGCAGCCATGGGGCATTAAAGCTTATGTGACGTGGATAACATTGGCGGTCCTTATCCTTCCCGCCCTTTTTATTACCACATGCCAAGTCCTGATCTTCCGAGAAATCCATAATAGCTTATATTTAGGAACGGAAAGATCACCTGGGTCAAGAAGAAAAGAAAAACTGGTGGGTGGAATGAATGGAGTGCCACCAGTCTCAGACTCAGGGGTGACCAAAGCCATGTCCAAGACTGTGCGGATGACTCTTGCTATAGTGCTAATCTACGTGATATGTTGGACACCCTTTTTTATTGCTCAGCTGTGGAATGTCTGGAACGAGGAGTTGGGAACAAGCCGTAAGTCAATTTTTAGACAATTCTTGCTATATGCTATATTTAATATGCTAATTAGTATATCATAATTGCTTTTTATGCCATAACCTTCACTGTGGTCCCTCAAATTACAATATTAATTGGTTCCAGGTTGACCATTGTATGTTGAAACCATTGTAACTTGAGTAATTGGTTCTAAAGCTCTAGAGTGACACCCAAGATAAGAGAAAATGAAGATTTAAGAAAAATAAGCAGATAACTAGGACTGATAAAACAAGTCCTTACATATAACAGTCAGGAATAGCTGCTAACTAGCAACTAATACAGCTATTTTACCAGAGAAGTGGCCTTGACTGGTTGGATCTCGGTATATAGCATTGTATGTTGAGCCTACTTTCAACTTATGATGGGTCAGAAATGACCATTGTATGTTGAAAAGATTGTATCCTGAGTCCATTGTATCTTGAGGGACCACTGTACTCAAGATCAGCCAGGTTCCATGCAGCTAGACCCCATGGATCAGGATCTTTCGACACGTTCTACTGACATACTGTATTGTGAAAGTCTAATTTGAGAAGGCTCACTCAACCACTTGTCAACTCTCCAGACGTAGTTATACAGGTTAAAAAAAGTCACAGGACCATCAACCTTTCTTGATCAATTATACACATTACTTGTTAAATTATTTTCAACCCTTTTATGCCACTTGCTATTAGATAATTATCTAGCCCTTTTTAAATGTTGACATAGTATCTGATAGTTTTATCAGTCCTAGTTATCTGCTTATTTTTCTTAAAAAATCTCTTGGGGTACGGCATAGTTTGACCACTCTAAATGTAAAGAATCCTTTCCTGTATAGATGTTTAAATCACCTTTCCTCCACGCATAAAGCTCCTTCGTCAAGTGTTTGGAATGAATAAATCCTTTGCTAGTTATTTGTATTGTCCACACATATATGTATACGAGTACAGTTATCCATCATGTTACAGTCTTAAAAGGGTTATGCCATGATTGAAGAAAAACATGAAAATCAGACATCATATAGTCATCTCTTTCTAACAAAGCTAGAACCAGCCCTGTACCTCACATGGTTCCAGAGATCTCCACATTCATTGCTCCAATTGTTCTACTAGATTTATTTTAGGCCGGCCGCTCAAGGGTTGTGTCCTTTCCTAGGGGGTCCTTTCTGCTGTATCTCTTTCCTTGTAACTGAAACAGCTTCTAACATACAGTGACAGTTCAAAATTGAAACTGAGCATGTGCGACCACCTCAGTGAGGTGGACAAGAAATAAGGAAAAGAACAAACAGTAGGTGGTGCTATACAAATACATTTTTTAATACCTCAGTATCTATACTAAATTTTTAATTACATGCATTTACAAAAGTATTCAGATCCAGGTGCTGGTTTGTAAAATGGAGAATGTTTTTTGTGGCACAACCCATCATTGATCATTGAGGCCATTGTAACTTGAGACCATTACTTGGTGGACATTAGTGATTGGTTCCAAAACCCCAAAATGTCAACTCAAAAAAAAAAGACAAAACAAAAATGTTAAAGACATGCCTAAAACAAGTACAGGTATATCTAGTACTTACATATGAATGTCAAAGATAGCTGCTGGAAGCTATAAATCACTGTTTATGGTGAGGAGAGGAGCTTTTTTAGGATCCTGTACAGTATACACACGTACCAGAAAAATAAAATGGAGCCGCCCTCACCTGCGGTCCAAAGAGCAGCTCATCCAGACACAGGTAAAAAGCGTGACCTCATGTTAAGAATATGTTCTGCAGAATATGGGGATAAAGTATGACCAGATGTTCCTGCAATAGATATTTATGGCATATTAATTTGATATGTCACCATATGTCTTATAACTATTGGGTTCCCCAACGATCATGAGAACCGGGATATCTGCCTCCCTGTTCCTCACAAAGAACATGGCACAAAGTCATGGCCACCATGAATGTCTGTGGGAGCTTAGAAGCCATCTTCCATTGATAAAGAGTGACCACTTAGACAGACTAGGACTTCTTTTCTCAGAATTGATGGTTTTCCAAATGCTGTGATATTAGTAGGCCATAAATGTCTCTAGTTGTAAAGCTCCTTCAATTGTAGAATTCTTATTCTATAAAAGGAAAAGTTGAAGACTTCATACTTTTCTTATCCCATTGGTAAAGAAAGTCAACTGATGCTAAGTATAATGATGTGTCAAGCAAAAGTATCCTTGCCCTGGGTGAATATAGTCATTTATTGTATCACATCAAGTGGTTAATGACTCTACATGGTTCACTTTTGACTAGAACTTGAAGTGTCCTTCAAAAAGAGAAGCCGGCAGGAGACAAAGAGTGATATGCCACCAATGTCTCTGAGACAACCATGACTTTTTATCCAGCAATGAAAGAGTGCCCTTAAATCACAGCTCTTCCCAACCGTGCTGTGGATGTAATAAAATTCCACACCCATGAATGTTTTCACTGAAGCCTGAACCTTAAAACCCCTATAAACATGCACGGTGTTCTCCAAACACTCTGCAGGTGTTCCTGTTGGGTTTGGCTTTGGATGCGTTCAAGAACTAGCCCAGAGCTAGAAGTCTCCGAGCCCTCGTATATTGTCTCTGCTGACTCTAGCTCTATCTGGAATGATACGCGCCATGTTAGTCACCCTACAAGACTTTGTCAAATTCCTGAGGACTTCAAAGGGACTTTATAGTAAAGTTCCAAATTCTCCCGGGTCTCTGTTCTTGTCGGGAGCACTTGTTCTGGGGATGTTTTCTGATAATATCTAGAATAATGTGGGGTTGTGAGAAGAATTTTCCTGGCAGGGGATGCTGTCAAATTTATGAGATGTGTAAGACAGAAAGCAGGGATGTGATAACATATTCTGGGACAGGGCATTCTTCCAGGAGAGAGACAGACTGGGGAGGGCATATTTGATAAGCATATTTGGTATCATGTATAATGCTATCAATGTGCATTAAAGGGGTTTTACGAGTGTCATACTGATGACCCCTCCTATCCAGAATAGGGCATTTATATCTGATCGGCGGTGGTCCAACTCCTGGCACTCCTGCCAATAAGCTGTTTGAAGAGGCCGAGGAGCTCACATTCATTGGTCACAGTGCCTAGGCGCAGCTTAGTCCCATTCAACTGAATAAGGCTTAGATGCTATACTAAGCACAGCCACTATCCAATGGATGGCGCTGTGCTCACCAGAGTGCCACAGCCTCTTCAAACACCTGATTGGCCAGGATTCAGACCCCCTCTGACCAGATACTGATGAGCTATCCTGAGGAGAGGTCATAAGTATTAAACACTCAGAAAACCCCTTTAATTCCAGGACTTTTAAAGGGGTTGTTGCACAAAAAATATTCAGCAGTTTTTTAAACATAGCACCTGGATCTGAATACGTTTGTAATTGCATGTAATTTATCATAGCCACTGAGTTATTCAATAAAATGTATCAGTTTAGCGCCACCTGCTGTTTGTTCATTTTCTTACTTGTCTGTCCACCTCGATGAGGTGGACACACAAATTCTCAGTTCTATTCTTCAATTGCCACTTGTGATCGGTAGAGAGCTTCAGCCTAAAGGACATGCCCCCTGAGCTGTCAAGTATTCTAACTCCATCTAGCGAGAGCACAATCTTTCGTAATAAAAGGTTATGGCCCTTTCTAATATGTTTTCTTTTTCAGTTTCTCAACATTTTTATTATCCCTGCTTGCTTTCAGTGAATGGAAGCATTCTTCATTACATTCAGATACTAAAAACTGGTACATAAGTAATATTTCCAATGGCTAAAGGTTTTCTTCGGTTTGCCCATCTTAGACAACATAAGCAACACAAATGTGTCTTCTGTCTTGAGGGTTTGCTACAATGTGTTATGCCATCAAAAGGTTCAGTCTCTTTTGGTGGCAAAAAGGCAACCCCCCACCCCCATTAAAAGTCAACAGGTTCTCTCTTTTGATCCAACTTTTGGAGGATCCAGCGACCCAGCCTTCTTCTCAGTGAATCAGCCCAGTAGCTGCTCTGACAGCTTGCTCTGCAGCTCATAAAACATTCATTCGAGCCATGTTTTATCAGTTTGATAACAATTTACCATCACTGAGTGTTTATGAGCTGTCAGGTATAAAGAGATAAGGGCTACAGATCGAGCCATCAGAGCAGCTCTCTTGACGGGTTCATTTAGGAGAAGCTCATTCTGCAGATGCAGGAGGAACGGTGAGCGGTAGATGGAAGAAGTATTGAAAATTTTGAATAAAGACTAGAGATGAGCAATTTTCGAGTAGTAGCGTACGCATTTTATAATCTGTACACTATTGCGTACGCATCTTATAAATTTGTACGCTAATGCGTACAAATTACAAGATGCGTACGCATTAGCGTACAGATTAGAAGATGTGTACGCTACTACTCAAAAATTGCTCCCGAGCATGCTCATCTCTAATAAAGACCAATTGAAAAAAATGATTTTTAGCCCAAAATAAGCAGAATATAGCAAAAAACGACATGATAACTTATTCTCTTCTTATCTTCCCGTTCCTCAGACTCTGCCATCCAAATCCTGATGATACTGGCGAGCTTGAACAGCTGTACGAACCCTTGGATCTACACCATCTTCAGCAGCAGCGTCTCAAAGGATGTACAAGCCATCTTGTGTTGTGGCTGCAAGAAGAGACGACGAAAGAACTCTCTGCCTGAAGACTCCTGTTTCACCGGGTCCACCACCGTAGCAAAGGAGACGCTGTACTAAACATAGCTTGGCAATCATGTGTATGCCAAACCTGAACAGTCACGCTGATAGGACAGACATGGAGGACGATGGTGGTTGAGGAAGGCTTTTTGAAGGCCTCTTCAGAACTTCATGTTCCTGGAAATAATCTTAATGCACTGCACCTTATATGTCCGTAGAACCGTTGTTTTTGAAGATGGGCCAGGTTCTCCAAATACCTGATCTGCCTGATCTTCAAGTTGTATTATTACATGGATGTCATGTGTAAAAAAATATATATATATACATATAATATATTGTAAAGAACTATCTGAAACATGATAATGGACCTAAGATCTCACTCTACTGGTGAAGGAGATGCAACTTTTTTTGAAGAACAATAGGAACTTTTTGGGAGTCTAAGCTGTAGGAGCATCCTACAAGAAACACTATGAACTTGTCACCTCATTGTAAAAAAACACAGACTTTGGGTATGCACATCTGGACTGAAGTAGATGACAGTATCATTGATGTCTGTGTATTTGGGGCTGGGTGACGGCTTTCTGAGAGACAATGTCATATTTTTTATCACAAATGGTCTACACAATGTAATCTGCTAAATATGGTAAATATGTGTCGCAAACAGTCAGTGCTTAATGTGTACAGAATAAATTAATTTTAAAGAAATTCATTGATTACTGCATGTTACCAGGGCCGTTTTAATACATTGGTGGGTCCAATACAGAAATTTCATGAGTGGGTCCCCATTTGTGTCCTCACACAGTAGATATGCCAACCTTGGTGTCTCTGAACCCCTTAAATTTAAACCCCCTTAATGTGCCCACCCAGTAGTTATGCCCCCTTAGTGTCCCTGCACAGTAGATATACCCCCTTAGTGCCTCCACAATAGAATGCCCCCACAGTAGTTATGCCCCCTTGGTGCCCTCTCACAGTAGATATCTCCCTTTAGTGCCTCCTCGCAGTAGATATGCCCTCTTAGTGCCTCTCTACAGTATATATGCCCCCTAGTACCCCCATCACAGTAGGTATGCCCCTTAGTGCCCCCACACAGTAGATATCTCCCCTTAGTGCCTCTTCACAGTAGATATGCCCACAGTGTATATGCCCCCTTAGTGCCCCTCACCCTCACAGTAGAATATGTCCCATTAGTGTTGACTCAAAGTAGATGCCCCCTTAATGCCCCAATACTGCTGCCCCTGTAGTTTTAATAAAGCAAAAGCACTACTCGCCTAACCCCACTCTCCTGACGAATGGAGCACATTCTCCCCGGCTTGTGCTTTCTCCTGCTCAGGACTAAGCATGAGGACATTACTTTATCAGCCTACTGCTGAGGAATGCACGGGACAGTGAAAGGTGTAGCAGGGAGCTGATGGCCCTGCCTCGCAGTTGTAGTCAACTGTATCTGCTTCCTGCGGATGCAGATACAGTTGACAGTGGGACATGCTGCATCCTCTCAACCATCCCGCCAGATTCCGAATAGTCTGCCTCTGCTGGTGGGCCCTATGGTTAAAGTGGCCCCACATATTGCCTGAGAAGCTAGTACCAAAACTGTAACTGTCTGGCTGTCAAAAAAGGGGAGGTCTCTACAGTTAATCGATCATAGGGTGTCCTGCACCAGGGACCTCCCGTGATCAGCTGGTATCTGTTGGGGAAATCAGCGGCAAGGGTTTGATTTGCCTACAACACCCATACAGGGGAAATGAGGTGTTACACATTGCCTGTTGAAATCAATGGGCTGTCCATGTAACGCATGGACTAGTGCCTCCAGTGAGAGATGTACAGCCTCTGTACTTGATCTCTGCTCGAGATAAAATAGGTTTTCTAAAGGCTGGATTTGGAACTGAGTCAAACAGATCACATTTCTTATAATAGGATCCATTTGGGAGAACTTTTTTATTAGCAGAGAAAAAGGCCCTGCAGGCACTATTTTTTACGGACACTGTGATGGACGCCCCGAACACAACCTCTGACGCAGATATCAATGTAGCCTAAACAAGATAACCCCTTTAAAGTGAATTTACAAGTCAACCTGGAACTTAAAGGAGTCGTCTCATATCAGACATTGGTGGTACAGTATGTCCCTAGGATATGCCATCAATGCAACATCTGGGATTCACTCCTATCTCCAGAACATGGCCTCCAAAGTGAACGGAGAGAAGCCAGGCGTGCATGGCCATCGTCCATTCACAACTATGGGAGTTCTGGCATGCTCCACAGCATTGTATAGAGGTTGGCCATGCATGTTTGTCTGCTCTCCGTTCACTTTGGGGGCAGTGGAGTGGTGGTCACACTAGTGAAGTGCGCTCTCCTTTTACCGTTATGGGATTTCCAAAAACAGCCGAGCGCACTTGCTCAGCTGTTTTTGGAACTCCCTTAGCAATGAATGGAGAGCCCACTGTGCATGCGTGGAGTGCTCTCCTTCACTTTGGGGGTCTTGTCTGGAGATAGAAGAGGGTCAAGAGCTGAGACCTGACCTATCTGACATTGATAGCATATCCTTCCATCAATGTCTGAGAAAATTTGCCCCTCATTTCCAGTTCCTTACTTACCAGTCCAGCAATGAAAAACATCTCAGATGTTCTTCTGGCTTGGTTCTTCAAGATCTCAATCTCATTCATGGAGTGGTTTGCTTGGTTGTCACAGTGTACACGGTGTAGCCGGTGGTTCTACTCACGGTTGGTTGAATCTTCCCCGAGCCAGTGTTGCAGTTGTGTGGAGGGTGGACACGACTTCCCTCGGGGCACGCTCCGTACGCAGGACTCCAGGATGGTCAGGTGAGGTGCCCTGGATGTTAAGTTTGACCGTGTCGGACGGCTGGGCCCTGGTGTTTCGTGACGCCAGTGTCTTTTTAGGTAGACACGACCTTTGCAATGATGAGGAGGCAGTTGTTAATCAAACAAGAGGTATCTTTACTTTTGCCTTCAGTTCATATAGTCACAATAAATGATGTTTACAATTGGTTATGGATAAGATGTCCTCTTTGGCTGGTAGGTGGTTATTATAGGTAGTTAGTTAGGCACTGTCTCTTTAAATCCTGTTACTTTCACTCCTAGTGGGATCTTCTGTAACTAGCCCTGGTTCTGGACAATAGTATATTTTTAGGTCACTTTTCATAAGACCTTTCTTTTTAGAAGGATACTCTGTGGGGCAGGAATGACATGTCTGCACCAGCAGGTTCCTAAAATATATAAAGATGGCTACACCTCCCGGAGGGATCCAAAGTGTAGACCAATAAACAACTTGTGCCTGGTTGTTAATACCGTAGTCAGATGCCGGAGGCTTTTCTTGACCACATGGGTGCTGGCAGCGTCCATCAAGACCTGGGACGGTCGATTACCTCTGTCAGGCTTGACAGTCCAAGAATATGTTCAGGGTTCTAGTAGTTCACTTTTCTTCCTCCTGCCACAATACTTGGTTCCTCTTAACTAACTCCTTACACCTCCTCCTTTCTCCTTCTCCTCCAACTGCTTCTCTTCTCCTTTGCTACTCCTACTCTAACTTCCTTTGACTGGGCCTTATATAAAAGGCAGAATGCCACCATCTAGTGGTGGAAAAATATATTGCAGTACTCAGCCATAGAGGTTCTTATACCACATTCACATTAATTCACAAATACATAACAATAAAATAGCATTATATATAAGATATGACATGGCTATTTAACCCTTTTGGAGTGTCCCCTTGTACACACTTTAGTGGGATACTACACTTGGTCCTACTTGGATTCTTTATAAATATATTTTATGACTGCTAGATGCAGGGGGTCATGGACTGGAGGCAGTGGCGTAACTACAACTGACTGGGCCCAACAGCATATTTTGAACGGGCCCCCACCCCCCAGCAACTTCTTTGCAACTCCCAACTCACGTGCAACCCCCACTTCTGTGGCTAATCAAGACTGAACTCAAAAAACAAGCCGCTCCGCCTGTTTCCTACAGTGTCACTGTTAATGTCATTGTATAATACTGTTGAGGGGCCCCTGACAATAAAATATTTTAGTCTTCCTCCTTAGGGGGGCCCCCTGAGGGTCTGGTCCCCAAAGCAGTCGCTTCCCCTGCTTCCCCTATAGCTACGCCCCTGACTGGAGGACATCACAATGGAGAGCCTCCATGATCTGTATGTCATGACTCCAGGCAAGTAGGGATTATACATACAAGATGACATGACATTGATAGTTATTAATTCTAGACTTTAAAATCTCATGTTTTATGGATTCTGTGTTGTTCAGTTTTATCTAGTGGTCTAGAGGTTTGTTGACTACCTTGGATTGTATCCAGCAGTGTAGAGATGCTCATACATGGACCGTCTCCAGGACTATGCTTCACTGAGCAGAGTCTATAAGATCTCTTACCGCATGGAAGGCAAAGACAAAGCGACCAACCTTCATCCTTTACAATGAGACACTTCCAATAGTGGCCGAACGCATGGAAGCTTATGGAGTTGTCACTATGAATTTAGGTTTTCTCACTGACTCCATAACTATTGATGCTCATTGGCCTCTCCGTGACCTCCTCTGACCATCTGCATCTCCAGGCAATATTGGTCGCTCCATGGCATGTGTCATTGAGTCAGAAGAGTACGAGGCGAGACAATAATTAAGGATTACCCGCTTGTAAAGTGAAGCATGATCAATATTTCCATTCACTGATGGTTTCACTGGGACATCTCATCAGTTTACTGAGCGTCTCATCTGTACCAGCCCTGGTCAGAACTATAGACGCCATACATGGAAATGACTTAAAGGGTTATTCTCATTTTAGACAATGGGGGCATATCGCTAGGATATGCCCCCATTGTCTTATAGGTGCGGGTCCATCTCCAGAACGGAGCCCCCAAAATGAATGAGGGCGCACTGCGCATGCGCAGCCGCCCTCCATTCATTTCTATGGGGCCGCCGAAAAGAGCCGAGGCCCGGCTCTCATTTCTCATTTCTATGAGCGGCGCGGGGAGCTGCGCCTGGTGGTGGCCGGACCCCAGGTGCTCCGCGCTCCGTTCTGGAGATAGGTGCGGGTGGGACCCGCACCTATAAGGACAATGGGGGCATATCCTAGCGATATGCCCCCATTGTCTAAGATGAGAATACCCCTTTAAAGGTTATATCCAGTGATTAACCAATACGCCTCTTTACGGCGGCTACTAAGGGGCCTTAGGGTGGGCCGCCACCTTTTTATGGCAGCCCATACTAAGTGCTGCACGGGTCTTCCATGCAGCAGAGAGCGGGGGCTTGGCTGTCCCATGAAAGATGCACTCCTGCTCTAATGGCCCAGACCTGCAGGACTGCCGATCCGGGCCGTTTAACTGCTTACATGCCGCGGGCAATAGTGCCTGCGGCATGTAAGCATTTACAAAGGGAGCGGACTTCCTCTGTCTCCCATCAGGATCTCTATTAGGGTGAATGGGACAAGGGATCAAAAGATCCCAGGTTCTAGCCGCCTAAGGGGGGTAAAAGTTACTGTAAATAAAGGTTTTACATTTTTTTCCCAATTTTACAAATAAAAATATATAAATAATAAAAAGATAAACATATAAGGTATCTCCACATAGTGGAAAAAAAAAGAAAAACACACAATTCATCTTGTCACCTTGTCCCCCCGAAAAAAAAATGACTAACTGTGATCCAAAAGTTGTACATACCCGAAAAATGGTAGCAATAAAAAACTACAGTTTGTCCCACAAAAAACAAGCTCTGCAGACCAAAATATAAAATAGTAATGGTGGTTAGAAAATGGCGTTGAAAAGAAAATTTTGTTTATTTTTATTGTTTTAAAGTAATAAAACAAAATAAAAACTATACTTGGTATTGCCATAATTGTAATGAGCTGCTGGATTAGGATGTGATTTAATTTTTAGCACACACTGAACAATATGAAGACCCCAAAAACCTTTGTGGTAAATTAAAGGGTACCCTACTATGGCTATGTGAACAGAAAAATAAAACAATTATGGCTATTAGAATGTGGGGAGGAAAAATCAAAAAAAATCAAAAAATGAAAATAGGCTCAATCCTTAAAGGGGTTCTCCGGGAATTACAAAAATGAAAATACTTAAAGGGGTTCTGCAGTTGTTTAAAAACTGATGATCTATCCTCTGGATAGATCATCAGCATCTGATCGGCGGGGGTCTGACACCCGGGACCCCGCTGATCAGCTGTTTGAGAAGGCAGCGGCGCTGCAGGAGCGCCGCGGCCTTCTCTGTGTTTTCCTCAGGCCCAGTGACGTCACGACTACTATCACTGGCCTGGGCGGGCTAAGCTCCATTCATGTGAACAGAGCTTAGCCCCGCCCAGGCCAGTGATACTAGTCGTGACCTCACTGGGCCTGAGGAAAACACAGAGAAGGCGCAGCGCTGCTGCCTTCTCAAACAGCTGATCAGCGGGGTCCCGGGGTGTCGGACCCCCGCCGATCAGATGCTGATGATCTATCCAGGGGATAGATCATCAGTTTTAAACAACTGCAGAACCCCTTTAAAGGAAAACTGTCGTCAAAAATGAGAAATATATCTAAAATGTTAAAACATGCAATGTAAGTTTTAGAATTTTTTGTGTTAGGGAAGCCGTTTGTAGCCCAGTGCTGTAAAGTGTTATCTTTTCTGGCTATTCCCACCTCCTGTGACATCACGCTGCTCTTACTTGCTTATCTGATAACAAGAGATTGTCTTCCACAATACAGTGTCCAGCGGCCATCTTGTTGTGGTCTGCAGTGTGATAGCATAGGAGGCACAGTCATCAATGTTATTTCCAATTGTGATTCTGATTATTCCTCCACCACAGGGATTTTCTCCACTGACAGGTAGCAGAGTTAGGGTGGTAGTGCATGACTGAGTTTGATCTGAGAAACTCTTTTATTGTGCATTACTTCCACCAAGCTTTTCTGTCTGCACCCCTGTGATCTGGCCCCTGTCTTTATTATAAATATATTCCCAAATACCTTTCATGGGTTATTATGGTTCATTTTGTCTGAGGGACAATCATTAGGAGAAACAAAATGGCCGCCGTCCTATAAGTACACACAAAACCTGTCCTAATCACACAGCAGGACAAGTTAATTCAGAGCACTGAGGTAAAGAGCTTCCTTATCCTTTTCTCTGATTGTCAGGGATTATGATCCTGAATACAGATGAAAAGATCTTAGCTGAATGGAGTTCATGAGCAGATTTGGCTAATGAGCAGCAGCTCTTTTATGCAGTCTCCATTACCACAGTCTGTCCTGTCCGTCCTCTCTGTACTTCATGTCTCCTCGTGAACTCCATTCCTACAGAGATTCAGCTGAAAATCATATTAAACTGTATTCAGGATCATAACCCCTGACAGGTAGAGCAGAGAGTATGATGAGGCAGTTCTTTACCTCAGTGATGTGAAGTAACTTGTCCTCCTGTGTGATTAGGACAGGTTTTGTGTGTACTGACAGGACGGCGGCCATTTTATTTCTCCTAATGATTGCTATTCAGACAAAACATTATAACTAATGAAAGGTATTTGGGAATGATATCTATATTAAAGTAATATTTGCGTATTTTCATTTTCTTAATTCCCGGAGAGAACCCCTTTAGGGGGTTAATGATGATTGAAAACTAGTCCAGCCAGGGACTGCAGTAGATTTCAGTCTAGGCGTACGAGCTACTGAAGGATGCGCCTAATTTATGACGAGGTGCGCATACTCCAGCAGCACAGGGGCTATCATAGACCTGTGACCCCCATAGTCTTTATTAAATATAAGGCCTCATGAACACAACAATATTTTCCATCCATGTGCTATCAGCATTTTTTGTGGATAGATCACGGACCCATTCTTTTCTATAGATCCTTAAAAAAAAAAAAAAACTCATCCGTATGCCCGTTCCGCGCACTATAGGACATGTCCTATTCTGGTCTGGAGAATAGCCATGTCTATTGATGGGAGATAGTAAATTGTGGAATGCACAAGGAAAGTGTCCGTATTTTGCGGATCTGTGATTTGAGCACCAAAATACAGAGGCTATGTAGACCTTTGGGGGGAATTCTTTTTATTATTGCATTGTACTCATTTTGAGCTAAAAATCATTTTTTTCAATTGGTCTTTATTAAACATATGGAGTCCTTTTTTCTGTACAGAGTTGAGATGCTCTAATAGCAGCCTCTGGATTTTCAGTTTTTTCTGTCAGCTGGGGCACAGACAGGCTCCTTATTTCTACTCTCTGACTTTTAAATAATAAACACTCATTATAGCTCAGTGAAAGTACCAGTCACACAGCTAGAAAACCAGTTAAACCCTTTGTGACAGAAGGGCTCAATATTTTTAATAAAGTGCAATTGAAAATATGATTTTAGCCAAAAGGGGTGATTTTTAGCCAAAAATGAGTAAAATGCAATCATAAACAAAAATTGCTTTTCGAAGATGTACATAACATACAAAAAAGTTAAAAGATCAGAATGCAGAAAGAAAAATGACACATTACAGTACTATGCCAATCTAACACCTAAGGTATACCGCCTGCAAGCAGGCAGCCTGTACAGTAAAATTTATAATGGAGCATTATCCATGGTGGTCTCCTGAATCTGGGATAGCGCCAACCCGACACACATTTCAGGGCAGCCTTCATTTGGGGGTGGCGTCATACCTGCAAGCCGGCATATTTACGTGTCCCCACCAATCAAACGATCCGTATTGGAAACAGCTCACCTGAACTGAGCATGTTCATCAAAAACGGAGTTTAATGGTAAAACTATAGTAAATCCATATGGAGCTACAGTTTTGCCATTAGGTGCAATTTCAATATTTCTCCACTAGGCTGTGCCCATCCGAAGCTTCTATTGATGTATATTGAGCAGCTTAACTGTGCGCATGCGAATCAAGTACCCAGTTGGATTTTCCAACCCTGCATCTCAATCGTCGAGCGTGTGATTTTTCACTGGCGATACTGGCCGGCCCCTCTCTCCTTGCGGATCTGCAAAATGGGATAGAGTCCATGTGCACCCCGCACTTTCGCAGGCCCCATTGAAAAAAACATCTATTTGTACTATCATTTGCATTTTTGACTGTACGCATGTGGACAGCCTGTGTTTTTTGTGGCCCCGTACTAATGAAAGGGTCCGTGTGCAATCCACAAAAAAATGCGGACCACACGTGGACCGAAAAATACGCACTCTAATGGAAATGTACAGAGGATCACATTGCAGACAATTACCCTATTTCTATTATATCCAACATCGCATCCCCTTCCTTATAATAAAACTATTGCTTTGGCTTTAAAAAATCCACTTGCACGTAAAGCCACTGCAGTGTCATCTTTAAACCGGCCACTAGGTGTCACCACATTCCTAACTTGTTCTATAGCCATTAGTACAAAAGGAAGGGGCTCTTTAAAGAAGACCACCACTCAGTTATACACCCAGCTACAAAATACAAATGTCAGGGGTACTCCAGGTTACATAATGCACACTGTTAAAGAGATTTTCCCTCTATTGCTTACTGATTGATGGAGATCTGAATACCCCTTTAAATGCTGCAGCTACTTCACTGATTCAGCCTGCAATGCAAGTGTCCTGACCACCCGCTGTGAAGGAAATTGCTGGAGAAGTATCCTGTTATTCTTTTTTTTTTTTTCACCGATCATAGTGTTGTGGCATGTCCTAATTTTACAAAATGGAAATGTTCCTTTAATAAACTTTTACATAAAACCAGAAAAAACCCTTAAAGGGGTATTTCCCATCTCAGACAATGGGGGCATATCACTATTATATGCCCCCATTGTCTGTGTGGGTCCCACCTCCGGGACCCGCATCTACACCGAGAACGGATCCTCGAAGGTTGTGGAGGGCGCACTGGCTCGGCTATTTCAATGGTTCATGACGCAGCATGCAAAAAAAAAGCCAGTATTAGCCAAAGTGGCACAGTATTTCGTGTTTACTAGCAATTGACAGGTTTTAAGTTGATCGACCCCCGACTAGAGATATGTTTTTAGTGAGCGCCTCCAAAAAGACAATCTGTCAGCTCTCCAATGTCTTTTTTAGTATATAAAATAGTGCATTGTGCTGTTCCTCTGTTATTCCTCCTAGAAATGAATTTATGAATAAACAACTGTATTGCCATTCCCCCTGTCAATGGGGCTTATTACTGCACATTATGACACTGCCCAGACTTTATAAAGGCACCCTGACAATGGCAATACCTAATTAGTAATTTATTTATACATTTACAGGAGGAATAAGAGAGGACTGACACAATTCAGAGTCCTAATAAAAAGATTTTCGAAAATTTGTTATTTCATGGGGAAGTATTTTACTCAGACAGACACGTCAGGCTTTGTGGTGTATCATATTGTGTACGGAAACACAGAACGTTTGTGTTTAAAAATAGCAGTCACCTCCTAAAAAAAGAAAGGTCTGGCTATTTTAATCTTCGGCTTCTATTTATCTCGGCCGCCCCAAGAGGCACTCAACTCCCACTAAGCCCGATCGAGATACCTAAATATTGCTGCACTCTATGGCACCATCAGCAGTTTTCAGCCTCGTTGACGTCACGGGGCTACGTCTTCTCCTGACCTGCCGCTATTTTCAGCTCATGGCTCTATTATTGAGCATAAAAATAGCAGCTAAAGACCACATCCTGAGCTGATATAGTTATATAAGTATATTACCACTAGCGTGGAGATGGGCACATGGTGCCCTTTCCAAGAACTTTCTTCTTGAAGGACATAGAGGAATCTTTCTAGTATGTAAATGTCGGAAAAAAAAAAGGCAAATTCAGTCGCATTAAAGTGTACCTCCGGTTATAAGCAAGTGTTGAAATTAATAGTACAGGTGAACAGAAGAAACTTTGTAATATATCTTATTAAAGGATGAAGTTTTCTCTTGGGCTTTTTCCTCCACTTAGCCTCTATTAGGTCCCCTCTCCGTCTCCAGCCCCACACACAAAAGTCTATGGAGGAATGAGGCCACTGCCAGCTGCTAAGTGATTTATTATGTCACTCTGAACCGTGGTAGAGCCTTATCTTCTAGACATAGTAGAGTGAAAAGTATATTGTAGTTTGTCTGTCTCTCACATCTAACAGCCCCTCTCTCTATAAACATCAAGCATAAAAGCAGCTAGAATTTTTCTTTAATAGGATATATTACAATGTTTCTTATATTCACTTGCATTACTCATTCATGCAAAGTGGTTTAATAACCTGGATGTATGGCACTTTTTTTATAGAATCCCTTTAAAGGGGTTTTTGGCCCTTTTATGTTGATGATCTATCCTCATGATTGGCCATCAATATCTGATTGGCGGGGGGTAGACACCAAACACCTATAATGATCAGCTGATGCCGAAAGTTGCTGCCAAAACTACAGCTGATCAGCAGGGGTTCAGGGTGCCCCCCCCCCTTTCCCCATTTGATAAACCACAAAATTCTGTGTCCATCTGAGGGATCACATGTTGTCAGCAAATATTCGGACTGTCAGGGGAACGGATGGTAAAAAACAAGCTCATTGTGATGAAGTAGACATTGATTTCTACCAATCAGAGAGCAGTAAATCCTAGAGAAACCAATTGATGGTAATCAATGTATAGCAAGGTGGTTCATTCCCCTTTAATTCCTTGTAATGGTTAGTAGGGCCTGATACTTGGCCGCGTTCCTGAAGTATACATTAACTGTACATGCGTACTGCATGCTGGAGACCTTTAGGAGTGGCCAGGAGACTAGAAACCATCTAGCTATGTAACAAAGAGCTCAGCTCCATTGAGGACCTCATCAAAGTGAGATGTGTCTTGTTACCATCACCTCTATTTGTATCATATGGCTGGCGGCGGGGTGCCATGTTGAGCACTAGTTGATGAGGAGCTTGCCCATTTGTTCCCGCTTTGGTGACTGTTACTTACTTTACTCTATATGTTATCCATATATTTTATCATGGTTTAGTAAACTTTTTACACACCTAAGTTGTGTTAAACAGGTTGTCTCATCTGGGACATATTGCTAGGATATTCCCCCAATGTCTGACAGTCCTTAGTACAGAGCCCGCAAAGTGCAGGAAGGTGCACCGCTATTTTCGGCACCCCTATAGAAATTTAATGGGAAGAGCAGCGCCACATTTACTTCTATGGGGCTCACGGAAATAGCCGAGCTAGCACTGTCCCCAAAAAAATGAGTGGAGGGATGGAGCGCATGCTCAGTGCACCCTCCTTCACTTTGCTGACTCTGTACCTAGGATAGGTGCAGGTCCCAGAGGTTTCTATCATATGACAGACACCAGTGGACCACTCTGAGCTATGATGGGGTCCGTCAGGTTCATCAATTTACCAGAAAAAAAAAAATAGTGCTGCATGCTGCGCTATTTTTTCCAGCAAATACAACAGAATTTGCAGAGAAGCCGCCAATGCCCTAAAGGAAACCGTCATCGACTCCTTCCATAATGATCAGACCTGAAAACAATTCACGACAACAGTTACTGATGAAAATTTCCATCCCCTGTCAAGTTACGGAAAATCTCGTCAGATATTTATGAGCTTGCTCTGGTCAGGCATTAGTAGTCATGCAGGTTCCAGGATGACAGGTATCATGGAGGGAGGTTGGTTCTCCACCACTGACCCATAAAAGGCAAATGAGGACAAGTGAAGATTCTCACTGGGACTGTGCCGGCTAAAAACAGTTCTCACCCACAATGCCTCCATGTTCCTTGGGTCAACAGGCTGTGTTGATATGTTTCGGGTTTCCAGGTAACAAAGAACCTGGTTGTTCTAAAGAGAGGAAGGATCCTACAAGTCAGATATATTCAACTTTTACACCCTCCCCCACTAAGAAATGTGTTCTCAAGGATCCATGCAAGATATTCCAATATCTGTAATTAATTATTGTTCAATACAACAAAATACTCCTCTCACCCACACTGCAAGGAGAGGGAGGGGGAAAGGAGAGAAGAAAAGAAAAAAAGGAAAAAAAAATATAGAAAAAAAAATAAGCATATACTACTACCCTGTTTCCCCGAAAATAAGACCTATCCCGATAATAAGCCCTAGAGCTATTTTGCCGTTTTGGAGTAGGCTTAAAATATAAGCCCTACTCCAAAAATAAACCCTAGGTACATTGAGGATACACTGAGAATAGGGTTATGTCCAGGCGCAGCCCGCAAGCGATTTTAATGGCAGTCAGGGCCTCTTGGCTGGTGGTGCTACTGCGCAATGCTGCGTACTATAGTTACCTATACAAACTTATACCCATACCCTATCCGGCGCTGCAAGACATCTCCCCTGTGATGATCCCACAAGACGTGACTTCAGTGCCGGGTCTCGCGGGATCACACTGGTTGACGGGATGATGCAGCGCACGCCGGATGACAGGATTCGGTGAGAAGAAGAAGTCCGGAGCGGAGTTGAGGTAAGTATATTTTTTGTCTGTGTGTGCACAGGGGCCCAGGGGCAAAAAAATGACATGCAGTATATATTCAGGGGGGGCAAAAATGATATATATGTTTCAGTGGGGCAAAAATAAGACCTACCC
>ONZH01015791.1:0-57138 GCA_900303285.1 Rhinella marina
AAATATGACTGAGAGGAAAAAAGTATATCTTCTACACTCAGGCTAGTGTGCAGCACACGACACAATTTTGCACTGCACTGTAGTATATATGACTAAGAGGAAAAATGTAGTCTTTAGACGGCGGCTATTGCATCGCAAACCACTCAATTTTTCACTGCACTGTAGGATATATAACTACAGGATATATTTTCTACACTTTGGCTAGTGTGCAGCATACGACAGAATTTTTCACTGCACTGTATAATATATAACTGAGAGAAAAAACGTATATTTTCTACACTCCAGCTAGTGTGCAGCACACGACAGAATTTTTCACTGCACTGTATAATATATAACTGAGAGAAAAAATGTATATTTTCTACACTCCGGCTAGTGTACAGCACACAACAGAATTTTTCACTGCACTGTATAATATATAAATGAGAGAAAAATCGTATATTTTCTACACTCCGGCTAGAGTGCAGCACACGTCAGAATTTTGCACTGCACTGTAGTATATATGACTGAGAGGAAAAACGTATATTTTCTAAACTCCGGCTATTGTGCAGCACACAACACAATTTCGCACTGCACAGTAGTATATATGACTGAGAGGAAAAACATAATCTTTAGACGGCGGCTATTGCACCGCAAACCACTCAATTTTTCACTGCACTGTAGGATATATAACTGAGAGGAAAAACGTATATTTTTTACACTCCATCTAGTGTGATGCACACAATAGAATTTTGTACTGTAGTATATATGATTGAGAGAAAAAAACGTATATTTTCTACACTCCGGCTAGTGTGCAGCACATGACAGAATTTTGCACTGCACTGTATAATATATAACTGAGAGAAAAAACATATATTTTCTACACTCCGGCTAGTGTGCAGCACACGACAGAATTTTGCACTGCACTGTATAATATATAACTGAGAGAAAAAATGTATATTTTCTACACTCTGGCTAGTGTGCAGCACACAACAGAATTTTGCACTGCACTGTAGGATATATGACTGAGAGGAAAGACGTATATTTTCTACACTCCGGCTAGTGTGCAGCACACAACACAATTTCGCACTGCAGAGTAGTATATATGACTGAGAGGAAAAACGTAGTCTTTAGACGGCGGCTATTGCACTGCAAACCACTCAATTTTTCACTGCACTGTAGGATATATAACTGAGAGAAAAAACGTATATTTTCTACACTCTGGCTAGTGTGCAGCACACGACAGAATTTTGCACTGCACTGTAGTATATATAACTGAGATAAAAAACGTATATTTTTTACACTCCGGCTAGTGTGCAGCACACGATAGAATTTTGCACTGTATAATATATAATTGAGAGAAAAAACGTATATTTTTATACTCCGGCTAGTGTGAAGCACACGACAGAATTTTGCACTGTAGTATATATGACTGAGAGGAAAAACGTATATTTTCTACACTCCGGCTAGTGTGCAGCACACAACAGAATTTTGCACTGCACTGTAGTATATATGACTGAGAGGAAAAACGTATATTTTCTACACTCTGGCTAGTGTGCAGCACACTACACAATTTCGCACTGCATGTATATATGAGAGGAAAACCGTAGTCTTTAGACGGCGGCTATTGCACCGTAAACCACTCAATTTTTCACTGCACTGTAGGATATATAACTGAGAGTAAAAACGTATATATTTTCTACACTCCGGCTAGTGTGCAGCACATGACAGAATTTTGCACTGCACTGTAGTATATATGACTGAGAGAAAAAACATATATTTTCTACACTCCGACTAGTGTGCAGCACACAACAGAATTTTTCACTGCATTGTATAATATATAACTGAGAGAAAAAACGTATATTTTCTACACTCCGGCTAGTGTGCAGCACACGACAGAATTTTGCACTGCACTGTAGTATATATGACTGAGAGGAAAAACGTATATTTTCTTCACTCCGTCTAGTGTGCAGCACACGACACAATTTCGCACTGCACTGTAGTATATATGACTGAGAGGAAAAACGTAGTCTTTAGACGGCGGCTATTGCACCGCAAACCACTCAATTTTTCACTGCACTGTAGCATATATAACTGAGAGGAAAAACGTATATTTTTTACACTCCAGCTAGTGTGCAGCACACAACAGAATTTTGCACTGTAGTATATATGATTGAGAGAAAAAAACATATATTTTCTACACTCCGGCTAGTGTGCAGCACACGACAGAATTTTGCACTGCACTGTAGTATATATGACTGAGAGGAAAAATGTATATTTTCTACACTCTGGCTAGTGTGCAGCACACAACAGAATTTTTCACTGCATTGTATAATATATAACAGAGAAAAAACGTATATTTTCTACACTCCAGCTAGTGTGCAGCACACGACAGAATTTTTCACTGCACTGTATAATATATAACTGAGAGAAAAATGTATATTTTCTACACTCCGGCTAGTGTACAGCACACAACAGAATTTTTCACTGCACTGTATAATATATAACTGAGAGAAAAATCGTATATTTTCTACACTCCGGCTAGAGTGCAGCACACGTCAGAATTTTGCACTGCACTGTAGTATATATGACTGAGAGGAAAAACGTATATTTTCTAAACTCCGGCTAGTGTGCAGCACACAACACAATTTCGCACTGCACAGTAGTATATATGACTGAGAGGAAAAACATAATCTTTAGACAGCGGCTATTGCACCGCAAACCACTCAATTTTTCACTGCACTGTAGGATATATAACTGAGAGGAAAAACGTATATTTTTTACACTCCATCTAGTGTGATGCACACAATAGAATTTTGTACTGTAGTATATATGATTGAGAGAAAAAAACGTATATTTTCTACACTCCGGCTAGTGCGCAGCACATGACAGAATTTTGCACTGCACTGTATAATATATAACTGAGAGAAAAAACATATATTTTCTACACTCCGGCTAGTGTGCAGCACACGACAGAATTTTGCACTGCACTGTATAATATATAACTGAGAGAAAAAATGTATATTTTCTACACTCTGGCTAGTGTGCAGCACACAACAGAATTTTGCACTGCACTTTAGGATATATGACTGAGAGGAAAGACGTATATTTTCTACACTCCGGCTAGTGTGCAGCACACAACACAATTTCGCACTGCAGAGTAGTATATATGACTGAGAGGAAAAACGTAGTCTTTAGACGGCGGCTATTGCACTGCAAACCACTCAATTTTTCACTGCACTGTAGGATATATAACTGAGAGAAAAAACGTATATTTTCTACACTCTGGCTAGTGTGCAGCACACGACAGAATTTTGCACTGCACTGTAGTATATATAACGGAGATAAAAAACATATATTTTTTACACTCCGGCTAGTGTGCAGCACACGATACAATTTTGCACTGTATAATATATAATTGAGAGAAAAAAACGTATATTTTTATACTCCGGCTAGTGTGAAGCACACGACAGAATTTTGCACTGTAGTATATATGACTGAGAGGAAAAACGTATATTTTCTACACTCCGGCTAGTGTGCAGCACACAACAGAATTTTGCACTGCACTGTAGTATATATGACTGAGAGGAAAAACGTATATTTTCTACACTCTGGCTAGTGTGCAGCACACGACACAATTTCGCACTGCATGTATATATGAGAGGAAAACCGTAGTCTTTAGACGGCGGCTATTGCACCGTAAACCACTCAATTTTTCACTGCACTGTAGGATATATAACTGAGAGTAAAAACGTATATATTTTCTACACTCCGGCTAGTGTGCAGCACATGACAGAATTTTGCACTGCACTGTAGTATATATGACTGAGAGAAAAAACGTATATTTTCTACACTCCGGCTAGTGTGGTGCAGCACACGACACAATTTTGCACTGCACTGTAGTATATATGACTGAGAGGAAAAACATATATTTTCTACACTCCGGCTAGTGTGCAGCACACGACAGAATTTTGCACTGCACTGTAGTATATATGACTGAGAGGAAAAACGTATATATTTTCTACACTCCAGCTAGTGTGCAGCACACGACACAATTTCGCACTGCACTGTAGTATATATGACTGAGAGGAAAAACGTAGTCTTTAGACGGCGGCTATTGCACCGCAAACCACTCAATTTTTCACTGCACTGTATGATATATAAAAAAAACGTATTCCCTAGACTGACGCTACTGTACAGCACACTACATAATTGTTCACTGGACTGTAGTGTATAGAAATGATAGAAAAAACGTATTCCCTAGACTGACGCTACTGTACAGTACAGTACATAATTGTTCACTGGACTGTAGTGTATAGAAATGATAGAAAAAACGTATTCCCTAGACTGACGCTACTGTACAGTGCACTACATAATTGTTCACTGGACTGTAGTGTATAGAAATGAGAGAAAAAACGTATTCCCTAGACTGATGCTACTGTACAGAACACTACATAATTGTTCACTGGACTGTAGTTTATAGAAATGAGAGAAAAAACGTATTCCCTAGACTGCACTACAGATCCCAGCAAGCCAAGGTACAGCAGCAGCAAAAATGAGTACTGAGAGGGCTTTGGGCAATTTCTTTTGGGTCTGTGTGGACCATGTGATGTCCCTTCTCCCACCAGTCGCTGTGTACAGTGTGCAGCCAAGATGGCGGTAGCTGCACTACAAGTCCCAGCCAGCAGCCAGGAGACAAAAAAAGGTGCTTGTAGCCCTTAGAAGGGCTGTTGGGTTCTTTGTGGGTGATTCCTGCCTAACCAACATCTAAATTCAGGCCTTAACACTCTCCCTGACAGACAGCAGCTCTATCCCTAATGTCATGCAGGCGGCGTCTGATGCGAGCAGCGCGGGACCAGATTCTTATATTCCCAGGTCATCTGATCTGGCCAGCCAATCCCTGCTATCGACTTGTAGGGGCCCCACGTGATGCTAGGAGGTACCAAAGACTCTCCTGCATGTTGATTAGCTGAGAAAAGGCGCCTAACATGCAGGAAGAGGAAGTTGCCATTTCCTCGAGGATCGCGATATGCTCGTCCGAGTATCGAGCATATGTGAATACCCTAATACTCGAACGAGCACCAAGCTTGGATGAGCATGTTCGCTCATCTCTAATGCCAACATAAAGTAGACATATGGGGAATGTAAAATAATAACTATTTTTGGAGGTATTACTATGAATTTTGAAAGTAGAGAAATTGAAATTTGGAAATTTGCTAATTTTTTCAAATTTTTGGTAAATTTGGAATTTTTTATAAATAAAAACGAAATATTTTGCCACAAATTAACTACTGCTGTGAAGCACAATATGTGATGTGAAAACAATCTCAGAATGGCTTGGATAATTAAAAGCGTTCCAAAGTTATTACCACATAGAGTGACACATGTCAGATTTGCAAAAAATGGCCTGGTCAGGAAAGTGAAAACAGGCCCGGGGTTGAAGGGGTTAATGACTATAGCCCAGTTGTCCTGACACCAATTACTAAGAAGTGCTTTGAGAAACTTGCCCTTTCTCACATCAAGGCAACATTCCCACTTCTCTGGACAGCCATCAGTATTCCTACCTATTCTTGATTGTACTTCACACATCTGGAGCAGGCCAACACATATGTCAGGATGGTATTCATTGATTTACTATAGCCCCCAAAAACTCATGGATCTTGAACTTCCTCACCTAATGACCAAAGAATATTACAGTGGGCAACTGCACATTGCCCACTGTCACAGTAAACACAGGAAAAACACAGGAACTACACAATCCATCCACTCCTCCCTCACTACATTGAAGTTCCCAGATGACACCACTATGGTAGGACTGAGATCAGGAAATGACAGGAGACACTATATGGAGGAGATTCACCATCAGGTTGGATTGTATTCAGGCAGTAACCAGGCTCTGTACACCACTAAAACTAAGGAGATCATCATAGACATAGACATATTTAGTTGAAATATACACGCTATAACATCTGATGCCGTGATTTACTCACTGTTAACCTCCGATATGGGATATCGCCATGCACTGTTAAGTAGTGTGTGCTGCTGCTCTGTATCTCGCCGTTCACATAAATTCTCCGGCCATGTATGCCGGCACCACGGTATCCTCGGAGTGTGCAGTCTATGGCGTCCCACGTGGTGTTCCGATCATGTGACCGGGTTCCTTCAGCGGTCCTGCCAGCAGTGTTGCGCTGGGAATAATGATAAATATCAAATCCTTGTGTGAACACTTGTGGTGGAGAAGTATGCCAATATAAGTGCCTCTATACCAGACGCGTTTCGAGACGTCCCGTCTCTTCCTCGGTGGCTATATTATTGGCTATATTTATATAAATTTATATCAAATCCAATACGGGTTTTGGATGATGCCAGCCAAAGGAGGTATAAAAGGAGGTGGTGAGATGGCCAATAATATAGCCACTGAGGAAGAGACGGGACGTCTCGAAACGCGTCTGGTATAGAGGCACTTATATTGGCATACTTCTCCACCACAAGTGTTCACACAAGGATTTGATATTTATCATTATTCCCAGCGCAACACTGCCGGCAGGACCGCTGAAGGAACCCGGTCACGTGATCGGAACACCACGTGGGACGCCATAGACTGCACACTCCGAGGATATCGTGGTGCCGGCATACATGGCCGGAGAATTTATGTGAACGGCGAGATACAGAACAGCAGCACACACTACCTAACAGTGCATGGCGATATCCCATATCGGAGGGTAACAGTGAGTAAATCACGGCATCAGATGTTATAGCGTGTATATATCACCGTGGGACGCCACGGTACACATTATTTCCTTTATAACTTATAAACAAGGCCTATACTGAACAAAGGACTTGAGCTCTTCAATATAAGGATTACAATCCAAGTCCGGAGGTCTATGCTATAAAGGACATGTTACTGGATTGAGATTGAAGACTGCCAAATATTTTTATATCTTTCATGAATTTTATGTATATTATTTTTAGCATCTATTGTACCTAGGACATGCGATACTATCATCTATAGAAGGTTTATACCCAGATGCATATTTTAGTATTTTTATATATGTCACAATAAACCTGTCTCACTTAACCACTAGTTTTTCCAGATATTGAGTGCCTGATCCACTTTCTATTTTATTCAGTTCACAGAATTGTAGGAAGTAAACTACCAAATCTGTACACTATTTATGCTAGCTATCTACATAGCAGAACTAGCAAGATTATCAAGCTCATTCATCAGACAATCTGGATTTTTAAACTGGCTTAAAAAGCATTTGCCAGAGGCAGATAGTGCTGTCTAATCACAATATGCTGCAAACCACTAGTCAGTATGGGGACGAGCAATGGCATTAGCAATTGCTGCTCCCCATACTGTGGAGGAGATCGCTGCATGTAAGAGTAGTAGTCTCCTCCACTAACGAGCAGGCGATTGCCGAGAAGGAATGCTTCCATCCCGACAATCGCCTGCTGTATAGCTGTATGTAATACAGCCTTAAAGGGGTTATCTAACCCCTTATCGCTCCTGAAGCCCGCACAGCATCGCGGCCTGTTATTGGCTGCTTCCCCCGTCGCCGGATGTTTTGATCCGCACAACAGCGGATGCAGATGCGGGCATCAAGAATGACACAGGTGCTGGGGAGTAGGGTAAGTATAACCTATTTGAGCGGCCCAGGCATTGGGAGGGTCATTATAGGGGTTGGATACGCCTTTAAGGAATAGCTTCTTCCCTAGAGCTGTAGCATCAATCAAACACATCCCCCCCACACACGCCCACACACCTAGAGTTGTTAAAAACTGGAGACATCAAACAAACTAGTCTCTCCCACCTATCTCTCCCTTTCCTGCCAAAGCAGGGGCAAACATCCTGTACATTCAGTATTGTAAAAAGCAATTACACAATAGGTGTAACAACCAGTCTTAACGGCTCTGAAGCTGCTGTTGGTGCACTTTACACTTAGGATTGCAAATGCAAATATGTCTATTGTTTACTGTGAAACATCTGTTCGCACTCCACTGGTTTTACTTTTCAGGTATATTGTTTACACTTGCAGTGTTCCCCTGGAATGATTAAAGTACTGTCACTGTACAGTATTTTGCACTATGTATCCCAAAGGATATGTATAGGGAAGTTTTGGTGAGTAAGGAGTTAATTAGCCCCTTTCTAGGTAGTTGCTAGACAATGCCGTACATAGAGAAATAAGGGCCCCATAGCAAAGATCAAATCAGGCCCCCCCCCCACACACACACACAGTACAGAAGAATTTCTGCCTAAACCCTTTTCAATGACCTTGCATCATTTAGTAAAAGTTGTTCCTTTAGAGGGTAGAGTCCTGGCCTAGTTTTCACCTCCAGTAGAAGAGGAGATAATCCCAACTAAGACTGGGCCCCCTCTTGCCCTTGGCCCCATAGCCCCATGGTCTGCCACTATGGTAGTTATGCCTCTGTTGCTAGATGTGGGATGGCTCATCCCTTCCATGCTGTGTCTGTAGGTGGGTAAGTTAGTCTGAGCAGGGAGTAGTGAGCAATGTGTCTGTGGAAACAGAACCAAAAAGCAGCCAGACACTTTTAAATTTTAATTTATTTATTTTTTAAATTTGCTTAATTCCGAATTAATTTGTCACTAAGCGTGTTAAATCAGTAATATTCCATCCTGCAGGGAAATTGTATTTCAGTGTACATCACTGTGCTTTGCAGCAACATGCATAGCTAGTCCTTTCTGGTAGTGAAACAGTTCCTGTGTGTCAGTATGACTGGCTCATTTCACACGATCCAGCAGGTGTAAACCCACTGTGCCACATGTCTTACCACCTCTAAGGATGTAGTCTAAGGAAGTGAATCCCTCATTCTTCGCAGTACGCCTGATGATGGGGATAAACTTTCCTGAGTGGGAACGCCAGGTCACTATCTCTTGAGAAGGATTGGCACACAAGGCAATTGGATCAAATGGACCAGGAGGTACCAGAACAAGGTACCAGAGGAACAGAGATAGTCAGCAGGTTGAGTCGTAACTAGGAGCAACAGTGCAGGACCGAAGGATGAGGCAGAGGCGAAGTCAAACAAGCAATAGGTCGGGGTAGGCAGCAGAGGTACAGGTCAGGCAATTTGGGTCGGCAACAGGAGAGTCAAGGCAAGCAGGCAGGGATCAAATAGGTAGTGGAGCTCAGAAACACAAGCTCAGGTACATAGGAACACAAGCAGAGATAACAGCAACCGTTGCAGGACACAAGGACCTTGACGCTCAGGCCCCTGGGAAGTCAGCACGGTCACATGTGCTAACCCATAAATCGCAAGAAGTGATGCACGCCGGCCCTTAAGGAAGTGCTGAAAGCATGCTGTGCCCAGGGCTGGAAGGAAAATATGGAGCGTATTCCAGGATGGACGATTCCTGCAAGGACAGAGCCCAGGACTATGGCGGTGAATAGGGAAACACCAGCAGCAGATCACTGACAAACACTGAGCCTGGGACTGCGGCGATAAACAGGGGAACATCGGTGGACAGCAACCGCTGTTACACATACTTCACTTATTAGGTAAGATACGGAAAAACACAGGTGCAGATCTTTTCATGATACCTTATCTGAGAGTAGGATTGGTTCATAATTTTGGCTCACCATACAGTAACTGCTGGAATTAACTGACCAAACAACTGAAGTATGAACTTACAGGTCAATGTTAACGCCAGGTATAATGTACTTAACCGAGCAGTCGCCCAAGATTCTACTACAGAGTGAAAGAGCTGTCTCAGTTTACACCATCTGCTGCTTCTGCATAGAGACAAAAAGCACCCTGCAAAGCAAATCAAGTACAACAATCCCATAGTAGTAGAAGGTATTCTGGCGTTAATGCTACGCTTATTTGAAAAAATGTCAAAAATTTTTTTTGAAAAAAAATGTTTTTTAAAAAAATTTTGTATGAAATTTGAGATTCTTGCCAAATATATTTTGTACAAAATTATCTGAGCCCGTCTGCCAAACGTCAAGGCGATCTACACTAAATACTACCTGTTATGAATCAACATAAAAGTTCAGGGAGTGAAGGTTCCATGTGCTTTCATCACAATGCCAAAATGGCTCCCATTGAATGCAGATACCAACCTGCAAGCACAGCTTTATACTTACACTAATTAAAATCAGACCTGGGGCAGACAGGCTGGTCAGGAGTGCACGACTGACATGGAGTAGCCACACCTCCAAATGTAAAATGCAAAGAAAAAAAGGGGGGGGGGTCAGTCAGCACCACCAAATGAGCAGATGCACGTTGCTATGGCTAAATACACAAAGACAAAAAGATACAATGCAACAGCACCCTGCAAAGCAAATCAAGTACAACAATGCCATAGTAGTAGAAGGTATTCTGGCGTTAATGCTACGCTTATTTGAAAAAATGACCGGCCAGCCTGTCTGCCCCAGGTCTGATTTTAATTAGTGTAAGTATAAAGCTGTGCTTGCAGGTTGGTATCTGCATTCAATGGAAGCCATTTTGGCATTGTGATGAAAGCACATGGAACCTTCACTCCCTGAACTTTTATGTTGATTCATAACAGGTAGTATTTAGTGTAGGTCCCGTCTTACAGAGATCGCCTTGACGTTTGGCAGACGGGCTCAGATAATTTTGTACAAAATATATTTGCCAAGAATCTCAAATTTCATACAAAAATTTTTTTCAAATAAGCGTAGCATTAACGCCAGAATACCTTCTACTACTATGGCATTGTTGTACTTGATTTGCTTTGCAGGGTGCTGTTGCATTGTATCTTTTTGTCTTTGTGTATTTAGCCATAGCAACGTGCATCTGCTCATTTGGTGGTGCTGACTACTACCCCCCCTTTTTTTTCTTTGCTGCTTCTGCATAGATTGATAGATAACTAGAGATGAACAAATTTTTTTAAAAATTTGATTCGGCTGGTTCGCCGAATTTCCCGAAAAGATTCGATTCGATCCGAATAAATTCGTGGAGAATCGCTTTAAAAAACGGCTACTTCCGGGCTGCAGAGAGCCTGGATAGTGGTGTAGAACACTGTGCCTTGCAGCAAAACGCATAGGGAGTCTACTGTAGTAGTGAAAGAATACTGTGAGCCTTAGAATCGCTGCACACTTTCATGTATTTAGGCAGTTAAGGTGCCAAAACTCACCAAATAACTCAAGTCTGAACTTAGCCTTACAGGTCAATGTTAGCGCCAGCTATAAAGAATCGTGCAGAGGCCCAAGATCCTACTAGAGGGCCAAAAGAGCACGCCTTTTACACCAATTCACTGATTCCACATACATTTCAACAGAACCTGTTCTATTACACACTTATACAAGCAGAGCCCCCCAGACAGCATGGAGATGGCAGTGGCAGCAGCATCAGCAGACTATAGAGTGGCACGACGACAGTGTGGCCAGGTGGAAGCAGCATGAGTAGGCCACAGAGTAGCAGAATGACAGACCCTGGAAGTGGCAGCAGCAGTGGAAGTAGTAGTACAATTTGGAGGCCACAGAGTGGCACAATTACATAATTTTGACGTAGCGGCAGCTAGGAGACGGCATGTGGAGTGCAGCAGCATCAGGCCGGAGAGTGGCATGGTGACATACCCTGAAGAGCAGACCGTAAAAAAGAGTTCTCGGCCTTTTGGTTAAGATCAACTGTAGTATATGTTCTTATCAGTATGCCAGTGGAAGGGAACGTAAGACAGAGGAGGTGCAGTGAAGGCTTCAGCTTTGCCTCAACTGTGGCAAAATGTCAGTATTGACACAGTACGCCAAGAAAGCTTGGAGTTCCATCTTGAGATGGAGCTGGCGGTCTGAAGGGAGCTGAGCTACCACCTGTGGGAGCCCCTGCCTCTTGCCTCCCCCATGCTCCTCGCTGAGTTTCCCAGGGGCCGGAATCGTTTACTTTTAAAAATTTGAGTGTTCAAAACGAACAGGGTTTCCTGTATACTTGAGTTATGAATAATGGAATAGGACTACAGAACGTACCAAAAATTCACGAGTGACATGCTGCTGCCGAGCAGAAGGTCCAAAAAATTCTAATCAATTTTGAGGCCACGGAGTTGCAGAATAACAGACCCTGGAAGAGGCGGCAGCAGCAGTCAGACAAATTTACTAGCCCAACGAGTGGCATTGTAACAGCATCTGCAAGAGGCAGCAGCAGTCGAATACATTTCAAGGCCACAGAGTGGCACAGTTAAAGCATCTGCAAGAGGCAGCAGTCGAATACATTTCAAGGCCACAGAGTGGAAGAGGCAGCAGGAGTCTTACTAATTTTAATGAGACAGAATGGCACAGTGACATACCCTGGGAGAGACAGCAGCAGTCATAAAAATTTAAATGCAACATACCATAGAGTGGCACAATTACATAATTTGGAGGTAGCAGCAGCTAGGAGACAGCGTGTGGAGGCGGCAGCAGCATGAGTAGGCAACAGAGTGGCACAATCACATAATTTGGAGGTAGCGGCAGCTAGGACACAGCGTGTGGAGGCGGCAGCAGCAGCATGAGTAGGCCACAGAGTGACACAATTTCATAATTTGGAGGTAGCGGCAGCTAGGACACAGCATGTGGAGGCGGCAGCAGCATGATTAGGCCACAGAGTGGCACAATCACATAATTTGGAGGTAGCGGCAGCTAGGACACAGCGTGTGGAGGCGGCAGCAGCAGCATACCGTAGGGTGGCACAATTACATAATTTGGAGTTAGTGGCAGCTAGGACACACCGTGTGGAGGCGGCAGCAGCATACCGTAGAGTGGCACAATTACATAATTTGGAGTTAGCGGCTGCTAGGACACAGCGTGTGGAGGCGGCAGCAGCAGCATCAGGCCACAGAGTGGCATGGTGACATAGCCTGGAGGTGACAGCAGTAGCAGCATGAGGAGACCTGATTGTTGAGGTGGCAGCAGCATCAGAAGGCTACATATTGGGTCAATGACAGAGTGGAGAGGTGGGTGGCAATACCAGTCACTGGTAAAGATGCTGGGTGGTAGAAGGAGCAGCTGGCAGATGTGTGGCATCAGGCGAGTGGCAGCAGCATAAGAGTGGCTGAGGCAGGTAGCCTGAAGAATACAGTCTCATTTGTGAAGGTTTGGGTGATGCATCATGGCTGATCTAATCTGATGCATCAGGCATTGGTGGGTGGAAATCCTGGCTGATCCACGCCTGATTCATCTTGACAAAGGTGAGTCTTTCCACATTTTGGAAGGACAGGCGAGTTCTCCTTGGGGTAACTATGGCCCCCGCCACACTGAACACCCGCTCTGATGCCACACTACTAGCCAGGCAGGACAGCTTCTCCAGTGCAAACTTGGCCAGTTGCGGCCACAAATCCAGTTTCCAGCGGATCTTCAATGTGGGGTACTGTCCAAGTAGGCCACCACCTGCTGGTTCAGGGTCTTCTCCTGGTCTACCTGCTGCTGCTGGTGAGTACTTTCCACACTTGGCGGGTGAAGAAAGCTGCTCATCAGCGACTCCAGACTCAAGTTGCTCCTGATGGAGCTGGTACTGCTCCTAGCCCCCCACCCCCCCACAGCAGCCGTGGCCCCCATTTTAGACCAGTAGCGAGGGTCCAAGAGGGTGGAAAGCCAGAAGTCATCCCTCTGCCAGATGGTGACTATTCGGCTGTCACTACATAAGCAAGTGAGTATGCATCGGGCCATTTGCGCAAGTGACTCGGAGGGACTCCCTGCCTCCAACTCCACTGTATACTGCCATGGTGTCTCTGGGTCATCTGCCTCATCTTCCTCATCTCCCTCTACCTCCTCTGGCTGTTCCTGCTCCTCCTCTTCTGTCACCTGGGTAGAAAAAACACTAAATGCTTGTGCTCCTCCTCCTCCAGTTCAGCCCCCACCGGACTCATGTGGCCGTGAGATGCGGTCTCCACGTCTCCAGTCCCCTGACCAGAAAGATTTTGCAGCATCTGTTCCAGGACATGAAGCAGTGGAATGACGTTGTTCATACCGTAGTCCTGGCGACTGACAAATAACATGGCCACCTCAAAGGGCCTGAGCAAGCGGCAGGTGTCGCGCATGAGCTGCCACTGGCTGACATCAAAATTACACAGGGGAGTACGCCTGTCCACTTGGATCATTGAGAAATTGTTTATGGCTTTTCTCTGTTCGTACAGTCGGTCCAACATATGGATGGTAGAATTCTAATGGGTGGAAACGTCACATATTAGCCTATGTTGTGGGACGCCATTCTGCCGCTGCAGTTCAAGGAGGGTGTGCTTGGTGGTGTAGGAATGGCTGAAGTGCATGCAAAGTTTCCTGGCCATTTTTAGAATGTTTTGCAGTTGGGTATAAGACTTGAGGAACCGTTTGACAACCAGATTAAATACGTGCGCCATGTAGGGCGCATGGCTCAGCCCTCCTTGGCGCAGTGCGGACACCATGTTCTTTCCGTTATCTGTCATCATGGTTCCGATTTTTAGTTGTCGCGGAGAAAGCCAGCAATCGATTTCTTCTTTCATGACGCTGAGCAGTTCCTCCCGTGTGACTTCGTTCGCCCAGGCAAACCAGGTGTAGAACTGCGTAACAACGCCGTGCCCTGCACATGTGGTATGGTACGCTGGAGGAGCACTTTGACTTGTCCCTGCAGTGGAGGCTGAGGTGATGGAGAAGGAGCCGGACATGAGCGCAGGATCAGCAGTTTGACAACGAGGAGGAGAAAGTGGCGTCACCTGTTCTGGGCAGGAAGCACATTGACCCAGTGGGCCGTAAAGGACATGTACTGGCCTTGACTGTAGTTACAACTCCACACGTCGGCGCTGCCATGCACTTTGGCAGACACCGACAGGCTCAAGGACTGGGCCACCTTCTCTTCTACATATTTGTGCAGGGCTGGGACTGACTTTTTGGCAAAGAAATGACGGCTTGGGACTCTCCACCTCGGCTCGGCACAAGCTATCAGTTCTCTGAACGGTGCAGAGTCCACCAGTTGAAAAGGGAGGGACTGCAGCACAAGCAACTTGGACAGGAGCTCAGTCAGCTTCTGCGCTGTAGGATGGCTGGACGCGCACTGCTGTCTCTTTGCAATCGCCTCGGTGAATGACTGCTGCCGTAATGAGTGGCGAGGAATAAGAGGAGGAGGAGCAGGAGCATCTGGAGTGGTAGATAATGAGAGACAGCTACCTTCAGCAGTGGTGCTGGAGCCTTGACTGTCTGAAATGGGATGCATGCCACTGGGTGAGGCTGCTGTTGCTGCTGTCAGGCCACTTTGTGGTGACGCTGCATATGTTGGCGCAGGGCCGTTGTGCCAACATTAGCACCCTGGCCACGCTTCACTTTCTGACCACAGATCCTACGTATAGCCATGTTCACCTCCTCAGGCGTCTTAACAAAAAACTTCCACACCGCCGAGTAGGCGATTTTACCACCAACACTCCGCACTGACTGAGTGGTACCTCCGATGCTTGGCTGAGCCCATGCGCCGCTCTTTTCAAGGCCAGAAAGCACCTGCGGTCTACCCCGTGCCCGTTTGGCTCCCGACCTCGCACTGCTGCCACTCCGCTGAATAACGGCCACACTACTGACTTGCTGCCTGCACTGCTGCTCGACGCGCAAGCTGTCAGTCTCGTCTGCAGATGATGATAATGATGATGAAGCCCTTGCTTCACCCAGCTCCCAAGTGCGATCGGCTACATCATCATCAACTACAGTTTGCACGTCGCTAATGTCCTCCTCAACTGTCTCGGTGTACAAAGCCTGACCGCTCTCAACATCACCTCCCACTACACTCTCCTCATCAGTACTTAACCGCCTACTGGAAGGAGCGGATTTCTGCCCCACCTCTTGGCTTCCCAGTAGCTGCTGACTGTCCTCAAGTAGTTCGTCCTCTCTGTATAGTGGCGCAGAGCCCATAGCATATCGTACTTCTCTGGCTGAGGGAACCGAAAAGGACAGAGGCAGGTTGAGGACAGGTGAGGGCACTGGAGCTGCTCCAGGCCCATGCCAACTAAGGGTTGTGTCTGACGTTTCAGATGTCATCTGGGAGGAAGTGGATGACCGAGTCAACCATTCAAGAACATCTGGGTTGGTGGTCAACACACGCCCACTAGATGACACCGGGAGCTGTGGCCTCGCCGAGTGACCCCTAATGCCACGTCCCCTTCCTCTGCTGAGACCTGTGCCTATTCCCCAAAAATTTGTGCCACTGTCCCTCCCCTGTGAAGGGCCTGTCACCCCTCTGTCTGACATCCTGTTTGATAAAAAAATTTAAAATAAAATGAAGAATACCCCCAAAAATTATACTTTGCTCACTGCCTTGCACAACAGCTTAACTATTTCTTTCAGAAATAACGTCACCGACACAGTGTGTTAACAATGGGTTACTGAACTGCAGTACAATGGGTTACTGCGTAGCACTATACACTTTGTTTATATAGCGACTATCGGTTTAAAAGGAACGAGCCCAGAACCAAGTCTTAACTCTTTTTTTGGTAATTCAACTTCACTGACTACGTTAGCACAATATCACGCTTTTCTGTTTGGATGGCGAATGATGCCAAAAATACTTTGTTAAAATGAACAACCGCAAAAAAAACTATTAACTGTTTTTTGGCCAATTCAACTTTGCCAAGGAAGTTTGATTTTTTTTTTCCCAAAACACATCCCAAAATATAACCTTTTTTTGTTTTTTTTTCTTTTTTTCAGCGACTGATGTTGCGACTATTGATTTAAAAGGAACGAGCCCAGAACCACCTCTTTTTTGGGCAATTCAACTGGATGGCGAATGACGCCAAAAAATACTTAGTTAAAATGAAAAACCGCAAAAAAAACCTATTGACTGTTTTTTGTCCAATTCAACTTCGCCAAGGAAGTTTTATTTTCTTTTTTACCCAACACAACACAAAAGATAATTTTTTTTCCTCTATATATGTACCCCAAACAAAGCTCTGACCCTTTTACTGCACTGCAACAAGGAACACAAGTGGTGCTTCTTTATATAAAGCACCCCAATACAGCCTTTAGAACAGAGTGCCCCAAACCCCAATGCCCAGTCACTGCTGCTCAGTGTATCAGAATAGCAATTTCACTGCCTGATAATCCCCTATGGATTCTGTCTAGAAATCGTCCCTTTCCTATCCCTGCAATTCAGATTATCTATCCCTGATCTCCTCATTTCTTTTCTTTAGTAACATTTTTCTATCACTTGCCCTATCCATCCTGACGTCTGTCTCTGGTCTAAAATCAATTGCAAATGGCAGATTCCAGCGCTGCAGAGCTATTTATAGGGCTTTGACATCACAGGACCTGGCTGGCTGCTAATTGGCTACATGTCTGCATGTGATCGCATTGTGGGTGTTTACTTCTTTGTCCCAGAAATCCTTCCCCCATGTCATGCGCTTGCAGCCATTTTAGGGAAAAAAAAATTCATTACCACGAATCGCCATGAAATTCGCTTTCATGGCGAATCGAATTTTCCATAAAATTCGTAACGAATTCCACTTTGTGAGCTTCGATTCGCTCATCTCTATAGATAGCATATTTTATTAGCCATTGATACAAGTAGTCGCCCCATTACAGAGTGGAGAGAGTGTCAGCAGTGTTTGTTTTGACGTCACTGTTTATTTTTCCCTTCTTTTGATCTGTCAGAAGAAGAACTTAAAAAAATGGATTCTATCTTTTGAGCAACTGCCTTCAGTATTTGGTCAGTATTTGATCAGTTTTGGTAAGGCAAATATTGGAGTGGGTGCAAAACAGAGATGACACATGATGGGAATATTTGCATGTTGTCCGTGTTTTGAACGCTCTCCTGCTTTTGGCTTCCAAATCATGATCAAATCCTGATGCAAAATACTGACTTTGATCGAGGCCTCATGCTCATTTTGCATGAGTTTTGGCCATTTGCCTCTGAAATAGGTTTTTTTCAGATGTAAAAGAAGTCCTTCATGCAGGACTTTAATGGCCTCAATCACACAGTCAGTATTTGGTCAATTTTTTACATTAGTATTTGATCAGTATTGGTAAGGCAAAAACAGGACTGGGTCCAAGAAAGAGATGATACTTAGTGGAAATGTTTGCATGTCTTCTGTGTTCTGGAACCACTCCTGCTTTTGGCTTCCAAATCATGATCAAATCCTGATGCAAAATACTGACTGTGTGATATAGGTCTTATGGATTCTCCAAAGACAGGATATGTTTTGTTTTTCATTTTTCGGTTCTTCTGATAGATCAGAAAAAGAGTAACATAAAACAGTGATGTTAACAAGGAGTTGGGGGTGGCAACAGTATGAGAAATTAACATAGATACCCAGTCACAGAGTGGTTAGGGTGGCAAGAGTGAGAGGAGTCAACATAGTGGCAGTCGCAGAGTGGGCAGGTGGAGGGCAAAAGCAGTGGCAATAACAGCACAAGATGGCGGCAGTAGGAGAAGATGGCAGCAGAGGAAGCAGGTGGGTGGCATCAGATAGGTGGCAGCATCTGAATAGTGGCTGAAGCATTTGCCTAGAAGTAACGGGCCATTTTTCCACAATGTTCTGGTGTGGCAGCACACTGCAGTCAGAACATTACTGTCAGAATGATCTAGTCAGATGCATTAGGCACCGGTGTGTGGAAATCCTGGCTGATCCATGCTTGATTCATCTTAATAAAGGTTAATCTCTCTACATTTTGTGTTCAAAGGCGAGTTCTCTTTGGAGTAACTATGCCCCCTGCTGCACTAAACACCCACTCTGATGCCACACTAATGGCCAGGCAGGAAAGCTTGTCCAGGGAAAATTGGCCAGTTACAGCCACAATTCAAGTTTGGCTGCCCGGTAATCCAGGGGATCTTGGATCTGGGGTGACAGGGTGCAGTCAAGTACACCACCACCTGCTGTTTCATTTTCTGCTCCATGTCCTGCTGCTGCTGGCTAGTTTCTTCAGTAGGTGGGTGAAGAAACGTGCTCATCAGAGACTCCAGACTCAAGTTGCTGGTGATGGAGCTGGTGCTGCTCTTGGCCCCGACCCCCTTCAGCAGTTATGACAGTGGAGCGTGAGTGCAGAGGGTTCCCCCGGTCAGACCTTTGTGAGAATGGGCAACTGCGCATGTAAGCAGTGACCAACCAACTACGTAGGATGTCCTAGTAGTTGAGTTTTTCTTCCCTCTCAGAAGGTATAAAAAATGCAGCTGTTTTGGCCTGGTAGTGAGGGTCTACCTTTGTAGAGAGCAATAGTCATTCCTATGCCGAATGGTAATAATGTGACTCACTACACAAGCAACCCAGCATGCATCTGTCGGGGTCATCTGCCTGGTCTTCCTCATTGCCCTCCAGCTCCTCATGTTCCTCTCCTGTCGCTTGGGGAGATAAACCATATATTTCTGTATAAAATTCCTGGGCACTAATGTCCTCCTCTTTGTCCTCCTCCTCCTCCGCCAGTTCAGGCTCCACAGTGCTCAAGTGGCCATGAAATGTAGGCGCTACGTCTCCTGTCCAGCCAGATTTATCAGCATCTGCTCCAGAAAGGAGTGGAATGACATTATTCATCCTGTAGTCCTGGCGACTGACAAATAAATTGGCCTGCCACTGGCTAACATTAAAGTGAGGGAGTACCCCTGTCCACCTGCATCATGAAGAAATCGTTCACGACCGTCCTCTGCTCATATAGTCAGTATGGTCATTGGTGGCTGGCTCAGTCCAAATTGTGGAAATGTCGCATATGAGGCAATGTTAGGGAACACCATTTTGCCTTTGCAGCTCAAGGAGGGCGTGTTTGGCTTGGTAACAGTGGTTGAAGTGCATGCACAGTTTCCTGGTCATTTTCAAGATGTCTGGGAGTTGGGTGAAAGACTTCAGGAACCGGGTTAAAACCAGATTAAAGTTGTGCGCCATGCAAAGCGATCCTGAGTTGGCGAGGAGACAGCCAGGATTTGATTTCTTGGTTGATGACACGGAACAGTTCCTGCCCGGTGTGACTCCATTCGCCCAGGCTGGCCAGGTGCAGAACAGCGTGACACCCCTATGCTCTGCATAGGTGGTATACTGGAGGACCACTCCAAACTGTGCCTACAGTGGAGGCTGAGGAGAAGGTGGAGGATGAGGAGGCAGAGGAGGACATTGGCGCAGCTATCACAGCATAAGAATGCGGAGACGCCTTTACCATCACCTGGCCAAGTTGCTGCTGTTCCTGGGCAGGAACCACATTTACCCAGTGGGCATAGAGGACATATATTGACTTGACTGTAGTTACAGCTCCACATGTCGGAGCTGGCATAAACTGTACGAGACACCAACAGGTTCAAGGACTAGCCCATTTTTGCTGTACATACATATGCAGGGCTGGTACAGTGTTTTTAGGGAAGTAGTGATGTCTTGGGACTGTCCATCTTGTCTCAGCACAAGATATCAGTTCTCTGAAATGTGCAGAGTCAACCACCTGGAAACGGAGGGACTGTTGTATCAGCAACCTGGCCAGAAGCAAGTGTGCTGATACTACACTTGTTGGCTGAGTGCATGCATACTTTTTGTCTTTGATGATCGATTGCTTGCAAAATGCATGAGGGAGAGCAGGTGCATCAGGACCAGTAGATGATGGGAAGGAAACACAGCTCCCTTCTGTTGAGTTGGTGGAGCCCTGACTGCTGAAGAAGGGGTGCAGGCCGCTGGGAGAAGCTTCAGGCTGTACCACTACTGTACATTAATACCATGGTTTTTCCAGGCCACTTTATGGTGGACGCTCCATGACTTGACGCAACACTGTGCAACATTTGCACCCTGGCCATACTTCACCTTCTGCCCACAGGTCCTACATTTTGCCACACTGATGTTCCCCAGCGACTTGATGAAAAATTCCCACACCAACGAGTATGACATTTAACTTCCACCACTGCATGATGACTGCCTGCCTCTGCCTCTATGAAGCTGTGCACCACTAGTTGTTTTGTGACAGGTAGGCTCCTGAGTAGCAGACGGTCTACCCCGGGCTTATTTGGCTTCAGATCTTACACTGCTGCCACCCTGCTGGCTTAGGACCATGCTTGCACCCTGCTGGCTCAGCCACATGCTGCCACCCTCACACCCTGATGATGATGATGAAGCCCCTTCTTCACCTGGCTCCCACGTGCAATTAGCTACATCATCATCCACTATTGTATGCTTGTCAGTTATCTAACCCTCACCAGTCTCATGGCCGCAGTCTCATCCTCCAAATCTTGGCTGGCCTGTAGCTGATGACTGTCCTCAATAATATCTTCCTCTGAAAAGCAGAGCAGAGCCAGGGCCTACATCACTTGCATGGCAGAAGGAGCAGCAAGGGAAAGAGGCAGGTTTACGACACTTGAGGGAACGGAGCTTGTTCTTGAGCCATGCCAACTAAGTGTGGTGTCATAAAAAACCCAACGACTCCTGGCTGTAGGTGTCTGATGTCAGTTGAGATGATGTTGAAGATCGAGTCAACCATTCCATGGCAGCCTGATTGGTCGTCAAAATACGACTGCTGGATGACTGTCTACTGCTACTTGTGCTGGCTACAGCAATATTTTTGCCACTGCCCGTTCCTTTGGAGAACCCTGGCAACTGTCTGTTGGACATACTATACAGTAACAGTAACTGGATAAATAAAATTACGTATTCATTGTCAATGTGGACACCCCACTAACAGTGGTATTACACAGGGTATTCACCCCAATATGAGAATCAAGGCCTAATTAAATTGCTTATCTATTAACAAGGTGGAAACCCCAATAACAGTTACATTAAACAGCTTATTCACCCCATTTGAGAATCAAGGTGTAATAGAAATGCTTATCTTGCTCTGACTTTGGACTTGCTTTGTAAGTGGGCTGTGTATAAGTGGAGTTAAAAAAACCGGAGTGCTGGTACTGAGTGTGAATTTGTGGGAGTGACTGCAAATAACTGTCTAGTTTATTGCAAAGGTCTTTGTTTGTTTCGTGCTTACATTTGGTTGCAATTGGTAATAACATTTAAACCCATTTTTTTTTCTCTGCTGTGTACCTGGTGAAGGGGAGTGGTTAGCAATCCCAGGTGCTATAAATTACATAGCTAAACTCTTATAGAGCTTGCTCTGACTTTGGGCTTGCTTTGTAAGTGGGCTGTGTATAAGTGGAGTTAAAAAAACGGAGTTTAAGACAAGGAGAAAAAAGTAAGGTTGGAGAGATTTTCCTTGTGTGTTAACTTGATTTGTAGTCCTCCAGCTACAGCAAACCCTAATCGCATATTTACTGTTTTTCTGTACTGTACTGTATATCCGCATCTAGCAGGTGCTCCATGGACAATGCTACCAAGTGTGTGTCCTGTGCAATGTATGCATGCCTTGAAGAACCATTTGAGGGTGAACACATTTGCACTAGATGCAATCACGTTGCATATTTGGAAGCCTAGATCTTGGATCTAAATAAGTAGCTTGACATACTTAGGGGCATTAAACACCTGGAGAGAGGCTTGGACCTCACAGTGCAGGCACTGGCTGGGGTCAGTGAAGAGGAGGAAGATGGAGATGGGCAAGAGCAGGACTATCAGGTCAGCAGTTGGGTTAATGTAGTAAGGAGGGGTAGAGGGAAAAGTGCCAGGGAGGCTAGTCCTGAGCTGGAACGCCCTAGTAAATATGCCTGTTTGGCTGATATTAGGGATGAAAGCCCAGGACCAGCGACACTGCAGCAGGCCGTTTCTCCTAGAAACCAGGAGGATGACCGCTGCAGGAAGGATGGGAAAAAGAGAGCAGCAAAGGCCAGACAGATGCTGGTGGTAGGGGACTCTATTATTAGGCGGACAGACAGGGTCATCTGTCGCCGAGACTGTGAATGCCGAACAGTGTGTTGTCTCCCGGGTGCTCGGGTTCGGCATATCGCAGATCGGATTGACAGATTGCTGGGTGGGGCTGGGGAAGACCCGGCGGTCATGGTACACATTGGCACCAATGACAAAGTCAGGGGGAGATGGAAGGTCCTTAAAAATGATTTTAGGGAACTAGGAGAAAAGCTCAAGTCCAGGACCTCCAAGGTAGTGTTTTCAGAAATACTACCAGTGCCACGAGCGTCACTAGAGAGACAACGGGAGATTAGGGAGTTAAATAAGTGGCTCAGAGGCTGGTGCAGGAAGGAAGGGTTTGGGTTCATGGAGAACTGGGCCGACTTCTCTGTCGGCTACAGACTCTACAGTAGGGACGGGCTGCACCTTAATGGGGAGGGTGCAACTGCCCTGGGGGAAAAATGGTTAGACGGCTGGAGGAGCTTTTAAACTAGGATCTGGGGGAAGGGTGGGGGGGTAATACTAATAAGGGGGTAGATAGTGTAGATAGAGAGTGGGTCATAGGAGGGGAGAGTGGGGGGTTAGTGGGGGTTGGGATTAGTGAGGAATGTAGGGAGAATATTGGGCAAAAAATCAACCAAAGTAACCCAAAAACCCCGGATATTCACTTCACAGGTAATAGTAATTTAAAAAGGGGGGTAAAAAATATACATAGACCTCTTAAGTGTATGTACACTAATGCCAGAAGCCTGACTAATAAAATTGGTGAACTGGAATTAGTGATGTGTGAGGAGGACTATGACCTAGTGGGAGTAACTGAGACATGGCTGGATGATACCTATGACTGGGCAGTCAACGTACAGGGTTGCAGTCTGTTTAGAAAGGATCGCCAAAACCAGAGAGGGGGAGGCGTCTGCCTTTATGTAAACTCCTGTCTAAAGCCCACACTCCGGGAAGATATAAGTGAGGGACATGAACATGTGGAGTCACTGTGGGTAGAAATAAATGGAGCCAAAAACAATAATAAAATACTAATAGGAGTTTATTATAAACCCCCTAGTATACCAGAGCCCATAGAAAATCTACTTCTAAACGAAATAGACAAGGTGGCAAATCATAATGAGGTCGTTATTATGGGGGATTTCAACTACCCAGATATAGACTGGAAAACTGAAACCTGTATATCTCATAAAGGAAACAGGTTCTTGGAAATAACCAAAGACAATTACCTTTCCCAACTGGTTCAGGACCCGACTAGAGGGACGGCCATACTGGACTTAGTATTAACCAATAGACCTGACAGAACAACAGATGTGCAGGTTGGGGGACACCTGGGAAATAGTGACCATAATATAATAACCTTCCAACTATCATTCAAAAGAGCGTTTCTTCAGGGAGGAACAAAAATACCACAACAAAATAATACAACTAAGAGAGGCCATAGGCCTAACTAACTGGGACAAAGTCCTCAAAAATAAAAATACAGCCACAAAATGAGATATTTTTAAAAGCATCCTAATATCTAATTGTGAGAGGTACATACCTTATGGGAATAAAAGGTTAAGGAACAAGAAAAAGCCAATGTGGATAAACAGAACTGTAAAGAAAGCAATAAATGACAAACAGAAAGCATTTAAATCACTAAAACAGGAGGGGAGCGAGGAAGCATTGAAAAACTATAAGAAAAAATTGAATATGCAAAAGACAAATGAAAAAAGCCAAACTAGAGACCGAGAGATTAATCGCCAAAGAGAGTAAAACTAACCCTAAAATGTTCTTTAATTATATAAATGGTAAAAAGTATAAACCTGAAGGTGTCGGCCCCTTACAGAGTAAAGAGGGGGGAGTTGCAGAGAGCGATGAGGAGAAAGCAAAGCTACTAAATATCTTTTTCTCCACTGTATTCACTGAGGAAAATAAACTGTCAGATGAAATGCAGAATATAAAAGTAAATTCCCCATTAAAAGTGCCCTTTCTGACCCAGGGAGAAGTAGAGCTGCGTCTTAAAAAGATTAAAATAGACAAATCGCCAGGACCGGATGGCATACACCCCCGTATCCTAAGAGAATTAAGTAATGTCATCGACAGACCCTTATTTCTGATATTTAAGGACCCTATACTGACAGGGAGTGTTCCACAGGATTGGCGCATAGCAAATGTGGTGCCAATATTCAAAAAGGGTCCAAAAACAGAGCCCGGGAACTATAGGCCGGTAAGTTTAACATCAGTCGTGGGTAAACTGTTTGAGGGTTTTCTAAGAGATGCTATCTTGGAGTACCTCAATGAAAATAAGCAAATTACTCCATATCAGCATGGCTTCATGAGGGATCGGTCATGTCAAACCAATTTAATCAGTTTCTATGAGGAGGTAAGTTCTAGACTTGACCGCGGCGACTCAATGGATGTCGTATATTTGGACTTCTCCAAAGCGTTTAACACGGTACCACATAAAAGGTTATTATACAAAATGAGAATGCTTGGCCTGGGAGAAAATGTCTGTATGTGGGTAAGTAACTGGCTCAGTGATAGAAAACAGAGGGTGGTTATTAACGGTACATACTCAGATTGGGTCACTGTAACTAGTGGGGTACCACAGGGGTCTGTATTGGGTCCTATTCTCTTCAATATATTTATTAATGATATTGTAGAAGGTTTGCATAGTAAAATATCAATTTTTGCAGATGACACTAAACTGTGTAAAGTAATTAACACAGAAGAGGACAGTACACTGCTGTAGATGGATCTGGATAGACTGGAGGCTTGGGCAGATAAGTGGCAGATGAGGTTTAACACTGACAAATGTAAGGTTATGCATATGGGAAGGAATAATGCAAGCCACTAGTACATACTAAATGGTAAAGCATTGGGTAACTCTGACATGGAAAAGGACCTAGGAATTTTAGTGAACAGCAAACTAAGCTGTAGAAGCCAGTGCCAGACAGCTGCTGCCAAGGCCAATAAGATAATGGGTTGCATCAAAAGAGGCATAGATGCCCGTGATGAGAACATAGTCCTGCCACTTTACAAATCACTAGTCAGGCCACACATGGAGTACTGTGTACAGTTCTGGACTCCTGTGAACAAGGCAGACATAGCAGAGCTGGAGAGGGTTCAGAGGAGGGCAACTAAAGTAATAACTGGAATGGGTGGACTACAGTACCCAGAAAGGTTATCAAAATTATGGTTATTCACTTTAGAAAAAAGACGACTGAGGGGAGATCTAATAACTATGTATAAATATATCAGAGGTCAGTACAGAGATCTCTCCCATCATCTATTTATCCCCAGGACTGTGACTGTGATGAGGGGCCATCCTCTGCGTCTGGAGGAAAGAAGGTTTGTACACAAACATAGAAGAGGATTCTTTAAGGTAAGAGCAGTGAGACTATGGAACTCTCTGCCTGAGGAGGTGGTGATGTTAAGTTCACTAAAAGAGTTCAAGAGAGGCCTGGATGTATTTTTGGAGGGTAATAATATTACAGGTTATAGTTACTAGAGAGGGGTCGTTGATCCAGGGAGTAATTCTGATTGCATGATTGGAGTCGGGAAGGAATTTTTTCCCCTAAAGTGGGGAAAATTGGCTTCTACCTCACAGGAGTTTTTTGCCTTCCTCTGGATCAACTTATAGGAAAACAGGCTGAACTGGATGGACAAATGTTTTTTTTCGGCCTTATAAAGTATGTTACTATGTTACTAAACAAGCTGGGCACCCCAATAACAGTAGTTTTAGACAGCTTATTCATCCCAATTTGGTAATCAAGATGTAATAGAATTGCTTATCTATTTAACAAGATGGGCACCCCAATAACAGTTAGACAGCTTATTCACCCCAATTTGAGAATCAAGGCATAATGGAATTGCTTATCTATTAAACAAGGTAGACACTGGTCAATTCAATAGCTCAATGTCCCACACAGGGATTGATGCAAACTGAGCTCTCTCCTTTGGATCCCTTCAGCTTCAGATTACAGTATCTGCACTGTCCCTGCACTATTCTTGTAGTCTCCCTATGCCAGTGGTGGCGAACCTATGGTACAGGTACCAGAGGCGGAACTCAGAGCCCTCTCTGTGGGCACCCACACCCTGGAAAAAGCCTATGGTCTACCAATATGCCTTAGAATATTTCTGCCATTAATCAGTGCACACTATAAACAGCACAGGCAGCGAACTGAATGTAGGCAGGCTATTATAGCTAAATGATAAATTACATGGAAAATATATTATATTGGACTATAGTATTCAGGATAAATTGCGATGTTGGCACTTTGCGATAATTAGGTGGGTTTTGGGTTGCAGTTTGGGCACTCGGTATGTAAAAAGGTTCAGTATCACTGCACTTTGGTCTCCTTACAGTGTAAAAACTCTCCCTATGATCTCCCTACACTGTCCCTGCACTATCCCTGCAGTCTCCCTCTGCTCTCCCTACAGTGTATAAAAACTCTCCCTACAATCTCCCTACACTGTCCCTTCACTATACTTTCAGTCTTCCTCTGCTCTCCCTACAGTGTGTAAAAACTCTCCCTATGATCTCCCTACAGTGTCCCTGCACTGTTCCTGCATTCTACCTATCCAATATTCTTTGTTACATCTCTCCCTATGCCCAGTTTATAGTGAAATGACTGACATCGCTGTGACATCACAGGAGTTGGCCAGCTGCTCATTGGCTGTCTGCATGGCATTATGGGTGATATTGCGTTCCCGGGCTTCTTACTTTTACTTTGCAACACATGTAGCTGCCATTTTAGGAAAAAAAACAATTTGTTACCATGAACAGTGAGGAAACTTGGATTTGTTGCAAATCAAATTTTTCCAAAACTTCAAATCGATTTCCACTTCAGATGCTTCAATTTGTTCAACACTACTTAAGAGACTGCACAGCAGCCATTTACAAGGGAGAGAGCTGAGAAATACAAGCCAGTGAAAGGTAACAAAGATATGATTTCACTGCAATTTGATAGAAGTTTGCACCTTACACTCCACTGTTTATTTTACAAGTCCACAGTATACATATGTGGCCCTACAATGTTTTTAATACACTACCCTCTGGACAGAGATGCAGTTATATTGCTATTTTTAAACACTGGAACTGTGTGGAGATGTCCTGTCCCAGATTGCGGACTACTATTTATTGTGTTTTCACTGAGATTTAAAACACTACACTCAAGACTGTAAAATACACATTGTACACGTGTATTGCTATTTTGCCAAAACAGAAAAAAACAACCTTGAACTGTCTGGAGATGCTCAGTTTCAGTTTTCGGACTATTATTCACTGCTTTTCCCTATTCTACACAATTATTCTTCTTTCTAGCCATTCCCTAAACCAGAGATCTCAAACTCGTGGCCCTCCAGCTGTTGAAAAACTACAACTTTCATCATACCATCATCTACAGCTATTGGGGCATGCTGGGAGTTGTAGTTTTGCAACAGCTGGAGGGCCACGAGTTTGAGATCCCTGCCCTAAACAGTCCCTGGCACTAAAATAGTAACATAGTAATATACATGTGTCCATCTAGTTAGGCATGTTATCCTGCAAGTTGATCCAGAGGAAGACAAAAAAAACCCTGTGAGGTAGAAGCCAATTTTCCTCAGTTTAACATAGTAACATAGTTTATAAGGCCGAAAAAAGACATCTGTCCATCCAGTTCGGCCTGTTTTCCTACAATTTGATCCAAAGGAAGGCAAAAAAACCCTGTGAGTTAGAAGCCAATTTTCCCCACTTTAGGGAAAAAAAATTCCTTCCCGACTCCAATCAGGCAATCAGAATTACTCACTGGATCAACGAACCATCTCTAGTAACTATAACCTGTAATATTATTACACTTCAGAAATACATCCAGGCCCCTCTTGAACTCTTTTAGTGAACTTACCATCACCACCTCCTCAGGCAGAGAGTTCCATAATCTCACTGCTCTTACCGTAAAGAATCCTCTTCTATGTTTGTGTACAAACCTTCTTTCCTCCAGAGGCAGAGGATATACCCTCGTCACAGTCCTGGGGATAAATAGATCATGGGAGAGATCTCTGTACTGACCTCTGATATATTTATACATAGTTATTAGATCTCCCCTCAGTCGTCTTTTTTGATAATTTTGATAATCTTTCTGGGTACTGTAGTCCACCCATTCCAGTTATTACTTTAGTTACCCTCCTCTGAACCCTCTCCAGCTCTGCTATGTCTGCCTTGTTCACAGGAGCCCAGAACTGTACACAGTACTCCATGTGTGGCCTGACTAGTGATTTTTAAAGTGGCAGGACTATGTTCTCATCACGGGCATCTATGACCCTTTTGATACAAGCCATTATCTTATTAGCCTTGGCAGCAGCTGTCTGACACTGTTTCTTCAGCTTAGTTTGCTGTTCACTAAAATTCCTACGTCCTTTTCCATGTCAGTGTTACCCAGTGTTTTACCATTTAGTATGTACTGGTGACTTGCATTATTCTTTCCCATATGCATAACCTTACATTTGTCAGTGTTAAAGCTCATCTGCCACTTCTCTGCCCAAGCCTCCAATCTATTCAGATCCATCTGTAACAGTGTACTGTCCTCTTCTGTGTTAATTACTTTACACAGTTTAGTGTCCTCTGCAAAAAATTGGTATTTTACTGTACAAGCCTTCTACAAGATCGTTAATAAATATATTGAAGAGAATAGGGCCCAATACTGACCCCTCTAGTGATGGTGACCCAATCTGAGTGTGTACCATTAATAACCACCCTCTCTTTTCTATCATTGAGCCAGTTACTTACCCACATACAGACATTTTCTTCCAGGCCAAGCATTCTCATTTTATATACTAACCTTTTATGTGGTACAGTGTCAAATGCTTTGGAGAAGTCCAGATATACGACATCCATTGATTTGCCAGGGTTAAGTCTAGAACTTACCTCCTCATAGAAACTGATTAAATTAGTTTGACATGACCGATCCCTCATGAAGCCATGCTGATATGGAGTTATTTGCTTATTTTCATTGAGGTACTCCAAGATAGCATGTCTTAGGCTACTTTCACACTAGCGTTTTATAATTCCGGTATTGAGTTCCGTCATAGGGGCTCAATACCGGAATAAAACGCTTCAGTTTTGTCCCCATTCATTGTCAATGGGGACAAAACTGAACTGAAGACAACGGAATGCTCCTGAAAGCATTCCATTCCGTCTTCAGACCGGAGAACAAACCGCAGCATGCTGTGGTTTGCTCTCCGGTCCAGGCATCCGCACCAAGACGGATCCGCCATGACCCCCAATGAAAGTCAATGGGGACGGATCCGTTTGGTGTGACACAATGGTGAACGGATCTGTCCTCCGTTGACTTTCAATGGAGTTCATGACGGATCCGTCACCTGCACACATACACACAATACACACATACAGACATAGACATACACATAAACATAAACATACACAGACATATACACATACAAATACACATACATACATGCTCCCCGGCAGGTCTTCAGAGCGCAGGAGGAACAGGACGGCGCGCACAGATGACGATTCCACCAGGCGCCCAGCAGAGGGCGCTGTTGGGAATCATCATCTGTGCGCGCTGTCCTGCTTCTCCGGCGCTCTGGAGACCTGCCGGGAGCATGTAAGTATGTATGTGCATCTGTGTATATGTGTGTGTGTCTGTGTGTATGTATGTACTGTGTGACATGTGTGGGGCCGGAGCGCGGTTCCAGCTCCACACATGTCCCTGCGGCAGTCCGGATCCGGCAGCACCCTTCACCTGCCGGATCCGGGCTGCCGCTAGTGTGAAAGTAGCCTTAGAAAACCTTCAGTTTACCCACAACAGATGTTAAACTTAAATATCAGAAATAATGGTCTGGCTATGATCTTACTTAATTCTCTTAGGATATGGGGGTGTATGCCATCCTGTCCTGGCGACTTGTCTATTTTAATCTTTTTAAGATGCTGTTGTACGTCTTCCAGGGTCAGACAGGACACTTTTAATGCAGAATTTACTTTTACATTCTGCCTTTCATCTTTTATTTTCCTCAGTGAATACAGTGGAGAAAGAAATATTTAGTAGCTTTGCTTTCTCCTCATTGCTCTCTGCAACTCCCCCCTCATTACACCTTCAGGTTTATACTTTTTACCATTTATATAATTGAACAACATTTTAGGGTTAGTTTTACTCTCTTTGGCAATTAATCTCTCGGTCTTTAGTTTGGCTGCTTTTATTTGTCCTTTACATATTCTATTTTTTTCCTTGTAGTTTTCCAATGCTTCCTCACTACCCTCCTGTTTTAGTGATTTAAATGCTTTCTTTTTGTCAATTATTGCTTTCTTTACAGTTCTATTTATCCACATTGTTTTTTCTTGTTCCTTAACCTTTTATTCCCATAAGGTATATACCTATTAGGATGCTATTAAAAATATCCCATTTTGTGACTGTATTTTTATTTTTGAGGACTTTGTCTCAGTTAGTTAGGCCTATGGCCTCTCTTGTTTGAATGACAGTTGGAAGGTATTATTTTATGGTCACTATTTCCCAAATGTCCCCCAACCTGCACATCTGTTGTTCTGTCAGGTCTATTGGTTAATACTAAGACCAGTATGGCCGTCCCTCTAGTCGGGTCCTGAACCAGTTGGGAAAGGTAATTGTCTTTGGTTATTGCCAAGAACCTGTTTCCTTTATTAGATATACAGGTTTCAGTTTCCCTGTCGATATCTGGGTAGTTGAAGTCCCCCATAATAACGACCTCATTATGATTTGCTGCCTCGTCTATTTCGTTTAGTAGTAGATTTTCTGTGGATTCTGGTATATTAGGTGACTTATAATAAACTCCTATTAGTATTTCCTCTGGATCAACTTATAGGAAAACAGGCCGAACTGGATGGACAGATGTCTTTTTTCGGCCTTGTAAACTATGTTACTATGTTGCTATGTTACTATTTTACTATTGTTTGTGCCTCCATGTATTTCTACCCACAGTGATTCTACATGTTCATGTCCCTCACTTATATCTTCCCGGAGTGTGGGTTTTAGACAGGACTTTACATAAAGGCAGATCCCCTCCCCCTTTCAAGTTTTGAGGATCCTTTCTAAACAGACTGCAACCCTGTACGTTAACTGCCCAGTCATAGCTATCATCCAGCCATGTCTCAGTTATTCCCACTATGTCATAGTCCTCCTCACAGATCACTAATTCCAGTTCACCAGTTTTATTAGTCAGGGTTCTGGCATTAGTTTACATACGATTAAGAGGTTTTTGTATATTTTTTACCCTATACCTTTTCTTTTGAACTGTTCTAGTCCCTCCTTCCATTCCTCCCCCAGTTTCATTACCTCATCCCAGATCTCTATCTTCCCCTACTATAACGTAATTACCCTCCCCCAGTTGCTAGTTTAAACACTCCTCCAACCTTCTAGCCATCTTCTCCCCCAAAACAGCTGCCCCTTTACCATTGAGGTGCAGCCCATCCCTACCACAGAGCCTGAATAGAAGCTTGATTGTGACTAAACACTGCTCCTAAGATTGTTTTCTGATACTGTATAGACCCATCCACCCTTGTTCACAGCCCAACACTGAATTACATTCTGCTCTTTCTGCAAAGGTACCTCCCTGCCTCCTGCAGCACTGATTGGCTCATCCAGGATGTCTGTCCTCTCAGTGTCATGTGAGCCTCCTTCTTCTTCCTCCCTTGTGCCTTTTCCCACATGTGCCTTAAAATGGCTGTGTTCGCTGTTTCGCTGGATTCTTACCAAGCGAAACTGAATTTTTGGGACGTTCATAACAAACCCTATTTGTTATGAACTGATTTGTTCACCTCTAAAAAAACATATTATTTAAAAAAAAAATGGTGGATGTTTCCTCTACCTCTCTAATTGAGTTAAAGACAACAATGAGTATTTCTAGGTAAGCATCAGGAAATATTTCTAGATATACACCTGGGCAACAATGGGCATATACACTAGTTAGTCTACAAAAATTATCTTTATTTGCAGCTTTTAGCTTTGCAGCCCATGTTAAAGTCTAAAGACCATGAAAGCACTAAAATGGTCAAAAGTAAAAAATAAGAGTAAATGCAATGTTTCATATAACTGTCCATCAAGGCAGGCTATTCAGCACTTGATGGAATAGACACTAGAGATGATGAAGTGAATGAGTAAGATGGTGCAGCTGAACAATGCAATGAAGAGATAAGATTTCAAAGTTTTATAGCTCAGACAGCCGTTACCTGCTGCATCCCTTCTATCTTTTTTAATTTGCTTTTTATAGTCATCATTGCTCTGACAGTTTGATGCAGTCATGGCAAAGTTGCAATGTTCATAAAAGAAAGGTATCCTTGTAAAGAGAGATTCAGCCAGCAGGTTTTTACTTTCACTACAGTGTTAAGACATTTGTAATAATCAAACTATATATATATATATATATATATATATATATATATATATAACCAAAATAGGGCAGCACTCCTCAGATATAGTGAACGGGTGCCAGCATTGAACCCTTGATCCTGCGTGTAGGAATATACAAAAAAAATCCATGGCACTCCTCTGTAAACGGTGAAAAAAATGATGATTACACTTACCGGTAATCGGATTTTCCAGACCCCACGACAGCACCACAGAGATAGAGGATCCACCCCAGGGACAGGAAACCTACAGAATAAAAAGGTGGAGCCTACTCTCCCACCTCAGTGGTTTTCAGAGCAAGAGAGAGAGACTCCCACCCTAGTTAACTTGAGACAAATACATCAAAGACAAAACTATATATACTTTTTTTTTTTTTCTTGCTTCACCCAGTGAGAAGACAGAAAACCCCCCAACACCGGGAGGGAATAAGGAAGGGTGCTGTCGTGGGGTCTGGAAAATCCAATTACCGGTAAGTGTAATCATCATTTTTCCCCTCCCCCAGGACAGCACCACAGAGAGAATTGCAGAGAAGAAACTTCCTTAGGGAGGGACCACCGCTTGGAGCACTTTTCTACCAAAGGAAAGATCAGAAGAGGACAGAAGATCCAACCGGTAGTGACGAAAAAAGGTGGAAGGAGAAGACCAAGTGGCAGCCTTACAAATCTGTTCAATAGTAGCAGCAGATCTTTCAGCCGAGGAAGTGGAAACAGAACGCGTGGAATGAGCTTTAACCATCACCGGAGGAGAAAGGCCAGACTGCAGGTAAGCCAGAGAGATACCCATTCGAATCCATCTGGCCAGAGAACTCTTACTAGCCTTCATACCCTTGTTTGGCCCAGAGAGGACAAACAAGGCTGAAGACTTTCTCCATTGACTGGTACATTCCAGGTACTTCAACAAACATCTCCTAACATCCAAGGAATGGAATTCCCTTTCCTTAGGAGATTTGGGATTATTGCAAAAAGAAGGGAGAACTATCTCCTGGGATCTGTGGAATTGAGAGGAGACTTTTGGCAAAAAAGTTGGATCAGGTTTAATCACTACCCTGTCCTCTAAAATAGTAGTGAAAGGAGGGTTAATAGATATGGCATGAATCTCTGAAATCCTACGGGCTGAAGTAAGAGCAACCAAAAGAATTAATTTTAAAGTAAGACTCTTAATATCACAGGACTCCATAGGTTCAAAAGGAGTACCTGTCAAGACCTTGAGGACAATATTTAGATCCCAAGGAGGAATCTTTGGACCCTGAACCGGTGAAGATTTTTCTACCGCCTTAAAAAATCTTACAACCCACGGATTGTTAGCAAAATTCTGATTAAACAAGGAAGAAAGGGCCGACACATGTACCTTTAAAGTACTTTTAGAAAGACAATAGAAAGGCCTTTTTGCAAAAACTCTAATATCTTAACCACAGAAATGGAAGAAGGCAAATCATATAATTTTAGATTATAATCACTCATAAATCTCCTCCAGACTTTAGTATAAATCTGTACGGTTACTCTTTTTTTGCTTTTCAGAAGAGTAGAAACTAGTCCCTGCAAAAAACCTTCTCTTTTTAACAGGAACCTTTCAAACTCCATGCAGTCAACCGGAGACCCCTGACCTGAGGATGAAAAACTGGGCCCTGAGACAACAGGTCCGGGATCTCCGGCAAAACCCACGGATCTGCTATTGACATGGAGCGGAGAAGAGAGAACCATGCCCTCCAGGGGCCAAAACGGGGCAATTAGGATAATCTTCGCCCTGTCTTCCTGATTTTTCTCACTACCAGAGGAAGAAGTTGGAACGGGGGAAAGGCATAAGCCAGCTGGAAGTCCTATGTTATCTGTAGGGCATCTACTGCATAAGGGAATTCCCTTGGATTGAGAGAACAAAATCTCTGAACTTTTTTGTTCAGATTTGAAGCAAACAAGTCTATTGTCGGAATTCCCCAGAGATCTCCAATCTTTTGGAATACTGATTCGCTCAAGGACCACTCTCCCTGCCTTAACAGATGTCTGCTTAGATAATCCGCACAACCATTTTCTGCCCCTTTTATATGCAGGGCCGATATGTGACCCACTTTCTCTTCCACATATTGAAGAAGAAGATTCGCCTCCAAACAAAGGGATTTTGATCTCGTTCCCCCTTGGTGGTTTATGTAGGCCACTGTTGCTCTGTTGTCCGAAAGGATTCTTAGGTGCTCCGAATTCCACCATCCTTGGGAAGCCTGTAAGGCCAGCCTGACTGCCCGTAGCTCTTTCCTGTTGGAGGAAAATTTTTTCTCTTGCAGGGTCCAGGATCCCTGAAGATTGTGGTCCGAGAAATGCGCTCCCCACCCCCAGGGGCTTGCATCTGTTGTAACAACTATTGGATCTGGGTATGACCAGGGAATACCCTGGATTAGATGAGCTGCATTCATCCACCAATTCAGGGAATTCAGCGTTGTTTGGGAAATCACGATTTTTGAATCCAACCGACCCCTGTTTTTCTTCCATTTTGACAGGATCTCCATTTGTAATGGACGTAAATGATATTGGGCCCATTTTACCGCAGGGAGGCACGACACTAGTGAACACAGGACAGACATTGCTTTCCTTATAGATAGAGAATTGGAGAGAAGGGAGCGCACCTGAGACTGTATTTTCTCCACTTTTTCCTCTGGAAGAAATACCTTCTGAACTATTGAGTCCAGAATAAGCCGGGGAATGGGACTGGACTTTGACTCGTTTATTATCCACCCCTATTGTCGGAACGTTTTTCTTACTTCTTGAACCGCCATCTCGCATTCTGAATAAGATTTTGCGACAATAAGAAAATCGTCCAGATAGGGTATTAACAGTATGTTCTTTAGCCTTATAAAAGATGCCATGTCTGCGACGATCTTTGTAAACACTCTTGGAGCTACTGAAAGGCCAAAGGGAAGTACTTGGAATTGAAATTGGCCTAGTTTTTCCCCCATGTAGACTGCTATCCTCAAGAATCTCTGAAAGTCCGGATGGATTGGGGCATGAAAGTAAGCGTCTTTTAGATCTATGACTGCCATATAGCAACCTGGAAAAAGCAGGAGAATGGACTTGATTGTTTCCATTTTGAATTTTCTGATCTTCAGAAACTTGTTTAATTCTCTTAAATTTATTATAGTTCTTAGAGACCCATCTGGCTTTGGGACCAAAAACAGGTGGGAAAACTAACCCTTGAAGTACTCGAGAGGGGGAACAGGTATGAGAACCTGCATTTGAATTAGCTTTTTTACCTCTTCCAAGATGGGAGAAGGTCCCCTCCTTCCTTCCTTTGTGTCTGTTAGAACAAATTTTTGAGGAGGAACGGAAACAAATTCTAAGGTAAGGCCTGCACGAATAATGTCTGACACCCAGGAACTTGCCACATTTTCCCAAGCAGGTAGAAAGAAACGAACTTATGGCGTCATTGTTGGTAAGGTTTATTGTCAGCAGAAGCGGACTTCCCGAACAAGAAACCTCTGTTGGAAGAGCTCTTTTGTCTAAATCCTTGCTCCTTGTCCCTGAACTGTCTCCTACCCCCTGGTTCCCGGAAGAACGAAAGGAACGTCTAGGCCTAAAGGAGGAAAAGGAAGACTGATAAGGACCAGGAAACCTTTTCTTCCTATCTGCCGCCTTCTCCAAAAGGTCGTCTAACTCAGGACCAAAAAGAAATTCACCTTGACAGAGGATAGCACATAGCTTCTGTTTAGAGGTAACATCCCCTCCTCCCCAACTCTTGAGCCACAAGGCTCTATGGGCTGAATTAACTAGCGCAGAAGACTGGGCAGATAATCTAAGGGCATCGACCGAGGCATCAGAAAGAAAATCTGCTGCCTTCTGGAGCGTGGGCAAGGAGCAAAGGATCTGTTCCCTAGGACATATGTCCTTAAGCTGAACCTCAAGTTGATCCAGCCACAAGGACAGGGACCTAGCAGTAACAGTTGCTGCAATATTGGGACCAAAAGAAGAAGACGACGCTTCCCAAGCACTTTTTAGAAAGGATTCAGCCTTTTTATCAAGAGGATCCTTTAAGATACCAGAATCTTCAAAAGGAAGAGAGGACCTTCTCGACACCTTGGAAATGGCGACATCAATTTTAGGGGCCTTACCCCAAGAGGAAGAAGCTTCTTCCTCAAAGGGATATTTATGTTTAAAGCTACGAGGGATAAAAACCTTTCGGTCTGGCTTTTTCCATTCTTTATTGATCAGGGCATTAATACTATCATGAATAGGGAAAATCTGCGTTTTCTATTCTGGAGACCCTCAAACATGGAATCCCCCACTCTCTTAGTTATTCTTTCTTCTTCCAGATTCATTGTGGCTCTGATAGCTTTGAGCAATTTTTCAGTATCCTCTGGAGGAAAACAGAATTTTTTAGTAATATCTTCTTCAGAGGAAGAGGATTCGTCCGTAGACACATCTTCCAGATCTGATTCACTATCCAAGGAAGAATCCTCCTGCACAACTGTTTTTTTCGTATCTTTGTATTTACCAGAGGACTTGAGCGAACTTCTAACTTCTGTTCTGATTAGGGTCTTAATATTATTAAGAAACGAGGGAGATTCTTCAGAAATAGTACGGTCAATACAAGCTTGACAAAGTCTTTTATCATATGATGAAGGAAGAGATGTTCTGCAAAGAGCACATTCCCTGTTCCTCTTTTTAGCCACAGCTTTTTTAGGTTTGACCTAGAGCGAGAATTTAATAAATAATCATGAGAGATGTTGGACAACAAGCCACTTACCCTTTGGAGACCCTCAAAGTTTTAGCGGAAAAAAGGTATACCGAAACCGGAGCCACAGGATCCTTTTCAATCAAGTCCTGTGCTTTATCTTCCGCCCTGATGTTAAACAAAGGTAAGCCTCAGGGATGCGCCACAGCATTAACACATACACCCCAAAAGGACCACATGGAGGATCTGGACACCTATGCCCTACCACAGGAAGCGCGATGTCCCACTCACAAAGTGCGCTGTAGAATAGGGAGCACGCCACATCGCCTCGGCGTTCCCTTCCATACTGCGCTCCACATGTACCTGTGGACCGGAAGCGTATCATCTCACCCAGGCCGCTCAACCGGAAGTACGTCACCCGCTCCGGGCCACACCGGAAGATACACCCGCATCACGCCGGCACCACAGGAATCTCCCGGCCGCCCTCCGGAGCATCTTCACGTGGCATGGCTCCACTGGAGATGCGCACGCACCTGCCAGAGCCAGGTAGAGAACCCCTGGAGCTCTCCTCCCGACCCCTGATCCTTACAGCCGGACACCGCCGCGCGATGGACCAGGCAGGTAACCACAAGTCTCTCTAGGGGACCCCCTAGGATAAAAAGTAAGACCGCAGCTAGAATCTGAAAGAGAAAGGCTCCACCTTTTATTCTGTAGGTTTCCTGTCCCTGGGGTGGATCCTTTCTCTCTGTGGTGCTGTCGTGGGGGAGGGGAAAAACAAGTGTATTTATTCACACATGTCACAGCAACGTTTCCGTCCCCTCATGGAATCTTTCTCAAGCCAAGTGAATTACAAGTGCATATATTTATACATCACATAATTAACTACATTCTTAATTCATCATTGAATAATTACAAACAGACCTGATTTGTGTACAATATCAACATGATTTTAATCATATATACATGATACGTGTTTATCCAAATCAATAAAGTGCAACGTGTGGGTGTATAAATATTAAAAACCGCTTGGCCATCAAGACAAAACATGTATAGACGCATATATCGCCAGAGGGGATCATAGTCATAAGCAGTATTCAATAATCACTATAACAGTAGATGTGGACCCCATGCAGACTTGCGCTGAAACCTTGGCATTGTCCTCCTCCCACTGCGCGTGCTCCGCCTCTGTTAGGGCATCATCTAGTCGCAGATAGCGATATCCCCTTCTCCATCCTGCTCTTGTTTAGAAACACAGCGATCAGAACCATTAGAGCCTGACCAATTCATTTCAGGTATAGCCATTACCAACTCCTCACAGGCCTTACAATTCTTTCCAAGCATATATATGCATACAAATATATTAAAGGTGAAGGGCTCTTGCTTTATACATCCTGATACAGAAGAAACGTTTGAAATTAACCATTATTTGACATGGGATTTCTCATGGATTATGTATTGTGGTGCCCCTGCAGACTGCTGTACGTGCGATATGAAAACCTGACTCAATATCATAGGCAAACCATTAGAAACAAGAGAAATAATTGTTGTAAGGCCCATGAGGGGTTGGTAATGGCGAAGTGAATGGGTCAGGCTCTAATGGTTCTGATTAGAGATGAGCGAATCAAAGCTGACGAAGTGGAATTCGTTACGAATTTCATGGAAAATTCGATTCGCAACAAATGCGAATTTCCTGGCGATTCGTAGTAACGAATCTTTTTTTTTTTTTTTTTTAAATGGCCGCAAGAACATGGCATGACATGGGGGAAGGATTTCTGGGACAAAGAAGTAAACGCCCACAATGCGATCACATGCCGACATGTAGCCAATTAGCAGCCAGTCAGGTCCTGCAATGTCCCAGCCCTATAAATAGCTCTGCAGCGCTGGAAAGCACCATTTGCTATTGATGTTAGACCAGAGACAGACGTCAGGAGAGATAGGGCAAGTGAAAGAAAAACTAAAGAAAAGAAATGAGGAGATCAGGGATAGATAATCTGAATTGCAGGGATAGGAGAGGGACGATTTCTAGACAGAAAATCAGGCAGTGAAATCGCTATTCTGGTACACTGAGCAGCAGTAAGTGGGAATAGGGGTTAGCCTGTTATACAGCACTGCACTCTGTTCTAAAGGCTGTTTTGGGGTGCTGTATTCAAAGAAGCACCACTACTCTCACTTTTTGCAGTGCAGTAAGAGGGTCAGAGCCTTGTTTGGGGTACATTAGAAAAAAAAAGAATTATAATTAAAAAAAAATTTAAAAAAAAAAATTAAAAAAAAAATTAAAAAAAAAAATCTTTAGGTTGTGTTTGGGGAAAAACATATATAATCCGTGATTGGCAGCTTGTAAATGTGAAAGAAATAGTTGCGGCGTTATTCGCCATATAAATAGACAAGCGCCATATAGTGCTAAATTCTTCAGTGTAGCTGAATTGCCAAAAAACAGTGAATCCGTTTTTGTGGTGTTGTTCTTTTAAATAACTATTTGCGGCGTTATTCGCCATCCAAACAGAAAAATGTGATATTGTGCTAATGTAGTCAGTGAAGCTGACTTGCCAAAAAAACAGTGAATCCGTGTTTGTGGGGTTGTTTTTTTAATTAACTATTTGCAGCGTTATTCGCCATCCAAACAGAAAAGCGTGATATTGTGCTAACGTAGTTAGTGAAGCTGACTTGCAAAAAAAACAGTAAATCCGTGTTTGTGGGGTTGTTCTTTTAAATAACTATTTGTGGCGTTATTCGCCATCCAAACAGAAAAGCGTGATATTGTGCTAACGTAGTCAGTGAAGCTGACTTGCCAAAAAAACAGTGAATCCGTGTTTGTGGGGTTGTTCTTTTAAATAACTATTTGCGGCGTTATTCGCCATCCAAACAGAAAAATGTGATATTGGGCTAACGTAGTCAGTGAAGCTGACTTGCCCAAAAACGAGTAAAGACGTGGTTCTGGGCTCGTTCCTTTTAAATCGATAGTCGCAGCATCAGTCTGTATATAAACAAAGGGGGGAATTTATCATTAGGAGAATATTTGAAGTCAGTTTTGCTTGCATCTATGTTGGAGTACTTTGTGCTACATTTATCAAACGTCACAGGTTGTGTGATAAATGTGGCTTGTCCTTAAACCTAACACTTCTGTCTAGAGAAGCTACTCCACTTTTCCTACTCCATCCTCCTCCTGGAGTGAGATTGCGACTATTTTGCGACTTTTTAAAAAAAGTCGCAATGATAAATCTGGAGTGAAACTCATTAACATGGCTAACCACACCCACTTTTCCACCCATATTACAAACTGGAGTGAGTGGTGTACACATGCAAAAAGTCGCAAAAAAATGCGCAAAAAAGTCGCAAAAGCCCTATCGTGCGACTTTTTGAAGACAGAATTCTGGAGTGAAGGTGTGATAAATCAGGGCCAAAGTGTATAGTGCTGTGCAGTAACCCATTATACTGCAGTTCAGTAACCCATTGTTAACACACTGTGTAGGTGACGTTATTTCTGAAAGAAATAGTTAAGCCGTTTTGCAATTCAGTGAGAAAAGTATAATTTTTGGGGGAATTGTTCATTTTATTTTAATTTTTTTTTTATGAAACAGGATGTCAGACAGAGGGGTGACAGGCCCTTCACAGGGGAGGGGCAGTGGCAAAAATTTTTTGGGATAAGGCACAGGTCTCAGCAGAGGAAGGGGACATGGCATTATGGGTCACTCGGTGAGGCCGCAGCTACCAGTGTCATTTAGTGGTCGTGTGTTGACAACCAACCCAGATGTTCTTGAATGGTTGACTCGGTCATCCACTTCCTCCCAGATGACATCTAAAACCCCCAGCCAAGAGTCGTTGGGTTCGTCAGACACAACCCTTAGTTGGCATGGGCAGGAGCAGCTCCAGTGCCCTCACCTGTCCTCAACCTGCCTCTGTCCTTTTCGGTCCCCTCATCCAGAGAAGTACTATATGCTATTGGTTCTGCGCCACTATACAGTGAGGACAAACTACTTGAGGACAGTCAGCAGCTACTGGGAAGCCAAGAGGTGGGGCAGAAATCCGCTCCTTCCAGTAGGCGGTCAAGTACTGATGAGGAGAGTGTAGTGGGAGGTGATGTTGAGAGCGGTCAGGCTTTGTACACCGAGACAGTTGAGGAGGACATTAGCGGCGTGCAAACTGTAGTTGATGATGATGCAGCCGATTGCACTTGGGAGCCGGGTGAAGCAAGGGCTTCATCATCATCATTATCATCATCTGCAGACGAGACTGACAGCTTGCGCGTCAGGCAGCAAGTCGGTAGTGTGGCCGTTAGTCAGCGGAGTGGCAGCAGTGCGAGGTTGGGAGCCAAACGGGCATGGGGTAGACCGCACTCTTTGCAGGTGTTTTCCGGTCATGAAAAGAGCGGCGCAGGGGCTCATTCAGGCAGCGGAGGTACCACTCAGTCAGTGCGGAGTGTTGGTGGTAAACTCGCTTACTCGGCGGTGTGGATGTTTTTTGTTAAGACGCCTGAGGAGGTGAACATGGCTATATGTAGAATCTGTGTTCAGAACGTGAAGTGTGGCCAGGGTGCTAATGTTGGCACCATGGCCCTGCGCCAACAAATGCAGCGTCACCACAAAGTGGCCTGGGAGAACCGTGGCTCAGATGTAGCGGTCCAGTCGGCAGCAGCAACAGCTGCATCACCCAGTGGCACACAGCCCATTTCAGGCAGTCAAGGCTCCAGCACCTCTGCTGAAGGGAGATGTCTGTCATTATCTACCCCTCCAGATGCTCCTGCTCCTCCTCCTCTTATTCCTTGCCACTCATTACGGCAACAGTCGTTCACCGAGGCGATTGCAAAGAGACAGCAGTACGCGTCCAGCCTTCCTACAGCGCAGAAGCAGTCCCTCCCATTTCAACTGGTGGACTCTGCACCGTTCAGAGAAATGATGGCTTGTGCTGAGCCGAGGTGGAGAGTGCCAAGCCATGATTTCTTTGCCAAAAAGTCAGTCCCAGCCCTGCACAAATATGTAGAAGAGAAGGTGGCCCAGTGCTTGAGCCTGTCGGTGTCTGCCAAAGTGCACAGCAGCGCCGACGTGTGGAGTTGCAACTACGGTCAGGGATAGAACATGTCCTTTACGGCCCACTGGGTCAATGTTCTTCCTGCCCAGCCATACGAGCAACTTGAACAGGTGACGCCGCTTTCTCCTCATCGTTGTCAAACTGCTGATCATGCGCTAATGTCCGGCTTCTTCTCCACCACCTCAGCCTCCACTGCAGGGCCAAGTCATAGCGCTCCTCCAGCGTACCACATGTGCAGGGGACGGTGGTGTCACACAGTTCTACACCTGGTTTGCCTGGGCGAACGAAGTCACACGGGGAGGAACTGCTCCGCGTCATGAAAGAAAAAATTGATTGCTGGCTTTCTTCACGACAACTAAAAATCGGAACCATGGTGACAGATAACGTAAAGAACATGGTGTCCACACTGCGCCAAGGAGGGCTGAGCCATGCGCCCTGCATGGCGCATGTATTTAATCTGGTTGTCAAACGGTTCCACAAGTCTTATACCCAACTGCAAAACATTTTAAAAATGGCCAGGAATCTTTGCATGCACTTCAGCCATTCCTACACCGCCAAGCACACCCTCCTTGAGCAGCAGAGGCAGAATGGCGTCCCCCAACATAGGCTGATATGTGACGTTTCCACACGTTGGAATTCTACCCTCCATATGTTGGACAGACTGTACGAACAGAGAAAGGCCATAAATGATTTCTTAATGATCCAAGTGGACAGGAGTACTCCCCTGTGTAATTTTGATGTCAGCCAGTGGCAGCTCATGCGTGACACCTGCCGCTTGCTCAGGCCCTTTGAAGAGGCCACGTTATTTGTCAGTCACCAGGACTAACGTATGAACAACGTCATTCCACTGCTTCATGTCCTGGAACAGATGCTGCAAAATCTCCCTGGTCAGGGGGTTGGAGATGTGGAGACTGCATCTCACAGCCACATGAGTCCGGTGGGGGCTGAACCGGAGGAGAACATTGGAGCACAAGCATTTAGTGTTTTTTCTACCCAGGTGACAGAAGAGGAGGAGCAGGAGCAGCCAGAGGAGGTAGAGGGAGATGAGGAAGATGAGGCAGATGACCCAGAGACACCATGGCAGTATACAGTGGAGTTGGAGGCAGGGAGTCCCTCCGATTCACTTGCACAAATGGCCCGATGCATACTCACTTGCTTATGTAGTGACAGCCGAATAGTCACCATCTGGCAGAGGGATGACTTCTGGCTTTCCACCCTCTTGGACCCTCGTTACTGGTCTAAAATGGGGGCCTTTTTTTTCACCTGCTGAGAGGGAGGACAAACTGAACTACTATAGAGACATCCTATGTAGTCAGTTGGCTGCTGCCTATCTGCGTCATCGTCCATCCTCTCGCAGGTCTGACCGGGGGGTCCTCCAGCGCTCACGTACCACTGCCACGGCTGCTGTGGGGGGGTGGGGGGCTAGGAGCAGTACCAGCTCCATCAGCAGCAACTTGAGTCTGGAGTTGCTGACGAGCAGCTTTCTTCACCCGCCAAGTGCGGAAAGTATTCACCAGCAGCAGCAGGTAGACCAGGAGAAGACCCTGAACCAGCAGGTGGTGGCCTACTTGGACAGTACCCTGCCACCCCACATTGAAGATCCGCTGGAAACTGGATTTGTGGCCGCAACTGGCCGAGTTTGCACTGGAGAAGCTGTCCTGCCCGGCCAGTAGTGTGGCATCAGAGCTGGTGTTCAGTGCGGCGGGGGCCATAGTTACCCCAAGGAGAACTTGCCTGTCCTTCCAGAATGTGGAAAGACTCACCTTTGTCAAGATGAATCAGACGTGGATCAGCCAGGATTTCCACTCACCAACGCCTGATGCATCAGATTAGATCAGCCATGATGTGTCACCCAAATCTTGACAAATGAGACTGTATTCTTCAGGCTACCTGCATCAGCCACTCTTATGATGCTGCCACCTGCCTGATGCCACACATCTGCCAGCTGCTCCTTCTACCACCCAGCATCTTTACCAGTGACTGGTATTGCCACCCACCTCTCCATTCTGTCATTGACCCAATATGTAGCCTTCTGATGCTGCTGCCATCTCATCAGGTCTCCTCATGCTGCTACTGCTGTCACCTCCAGGCTATGTCACCATGCCACTGTGTGGCCTGATGCTGATTCTGCCGCCTCCACACGCTGTGTCCTAGCTGCCGCTACGTCCAAATTATGTAATTGTGCCACTCTGTGGCCTACTCATATGCTGCTGTCACCTCCACACGCTGTGTTCTATCTGCCGCTACCTCCAAATGATGTAATTGTGCCACTCTGTGGCCTACTCATGCTGCTGTCACCTCTACATGCTGTGTTCTATCTGCCGCTACCTCCAAATTATGTAATTGTGCCACTCTTCGGTATGCTGCTGCTGCCTCCACATGCTGTGTCCTAACTGCCGCTAAGTCCAAACTATGTAATTGTGCCACTCTGTGGCCTACTCATGCTGCTGCCAGTTCCAGCGTCTCTCTTTGTGCCACTCTTTGGCCTACTCATGCTGCTGCCACTTCCAGGGTCTGTCATTCTGCCACTCTGTGGCCTACTCATGCTGCTGCCACTTCCATTGTCTCTCTTTCTGCCACTCATGCTGCTGCCACTTCAGGGTCTGTCATTGTGCCCCTCTTTGGCCAACTCATGCTGCCACTTCCAGGGTCTGTCATTGTGCCACTCTGTCGCCTTCCAATTTTAATGACTGCTGCTGCCACTTCTAGGGTCTATCTTTGTGCCACTCTTTGGCTTACTCATGCTTCTGCCACTTCAGGGTCTGTCATTGTGCCCCTCTTTGGCCTACTCATGCTGCTTCCACTTCCAGGGTCTGTCATTCTGCCACTCTGTCGCCTTCCAATTTTAACAACTGCTGCTGCCACTTCCAGGGTCTGTCATTCTGCCACTCTGTCGCCTTCCAATTTTACCGACTGCTGATGCCACTTCCAGGGTCTTTGATTGTGACAATCTGTGGCCTACTCGTGCTGCTGCCACTTCAGGGTCTGTCATTGTGCCACTCTGTCGCCTGATGGTGCTGCCGCCGCCTCCACACGCTGTCTTCTAGCTGCCGCTAGGTCCAAATTATGTAATTGTGCCACTCTACGGTATGCTGCTGCTGCCTCCACATGCTGTGTCCTAGCTGCCACTACGTCCAAATTATGTAATTGTGCCACTATATGGCCTACTCATGCTGCTGCCGCCACCTCCACAAGCCATGTCCTAGCTGCCGCTACATCCAAATTATGTAATTGTTCCACTCTACGGTATGCTGCATTTAAATTTTTATGACTGCTGCTGCCTCTCCCAGGGTATGTCACTGTACCATTCTGTCTCATTAAAATTAGTATGACTCCTGCTGTCTCTCCCACTCTGTGGCCTTGAAATGTATTCCACTGTTGCCTCTTGCAGCTGCTGTTACGGTGCGCTCTGTGGCCTTGAAATTTGTTTGACTGCTGCCTCTTGCAGCTGCTGTGACGGTACCACTCTCCTCTGCAGCAGCATATCAGTCATAAATTTTTGGTACGTTCTGTAGTCCTCTTCTATTATTAAAAGCTCAAGTACACAGGAAACCCTGTTTGTTTTGAACACTCACATTTTTAAAAGTAAACGATTCCGGCCCCCGGGACACTCAGCGATGACCAAGGGGGAGGCGAGAGGCAGGGGCTCCCACAGGTGGTAGCTCAGCTCCCTGCAGACCGCCAGCTCGATCTCAAGATGGAACTCCGAACTTTCTTGGCGTCTTGGGTCAATACTGACATTTTGTCACAGTCGAGGCAAAGCTGGAGCCTTCACTGCACCTCCTCTGTCTTACGTTCCCGTCCGCTGGCATAATCAGCCCCGATACTGATAAGAACATATGCAACAGTTGATCTTAACCAAAAGGACGAGAATTTTTTATTACGGTCTGCTCTTCAGGGTATGTGATCATGTCACTCTCATACTTAAAAGTGTGCAGCGAAAGTGTGCAGAACCCTGTTATGTGCATGTCACACTGGCTCACAGTATTCTTCCACCACCACAGTAGAACACCGAGTGTACTCAAGCGCAATGCTGGCATTCACTGTAATGTTGATTTGTACACTAATGCTATGCATTGTATGCTAATGCGTACAAATTTTTATGCTAATGCGTACGCATTTGTATGCTAATGCATACGCATTTGTACGCTAATGCGTATGCATTGTGCGCAAATGTGTACAAATTCAGTTAATTAGCATACTTTTACAAGCGAAAGGAGTAAAAGAGGAGAAGTCGCGATTCTGACCTTTTTATATTAACCAGACACCCTCCCCTCTTCCGAGCGGGGGGTGCCTGGTTTAGTCCCATTGACTAACATTATGCTCGATTGCTCGGCCAGAGCACCCGAGCATACGAGCACAGAAGCACAGAACACTACTCCCTATGCGTTTTACTGCAAGGCACAGTGTTCTACACCACTATCCAGGCTCTCTGCAGCCCGGAAGTAACCGTTTTTTAACGCGATTCGCAACAAATTTATTCGGATTGAAGAAAATCTTTTCGGAAAATTCGGCAAACTAGCCGAATCGAATTTTTAAAAAATTTGCTCATCTCTAGTTCTGATCGTTGTGTTTCGGCTGAGGCACGGTTGATCTGAACAAGAGCAGGATGGAGAAGGGGGTATCGCTATCTACGTTGCATTACTTCTCGATCTGGACCAGTATCAGATGCCTACGTATCTCTAATTCAAGCAAATGCAGTTGCCCATTCTTTTGCCTTTAACCAAGATGGCGACTGTTGCTGGTGACTAGATGATGCGTTAATAGAGGTGGAGCATGCTCAGTGGGAGGAGGACAACGCCGAGGTTTTGGTGCGAGTCTACATGCGGTCCACATCTGCTGTAATGGTGATTATTGAATACTGCTTATGACTTTGATCCCCCCTGGCGATATATGCGTTTATACATGTTTTGTCTTGATGGCCAAGCAATTTTTAATATTTATACACCCACACTTTGCACTTTATTGATTTGGATAAACATGTATCATGTATATCTGATTATAATCATGTTGATATTGTACATGTATGGGCTCTTTCACACCACCGTTAGGGATTCCGTTCTAGCTTTCCGTTATAACGTCGACAGAACTTTGTTTCACGGCCAGCATAACGGAAACCAGACGGATCCGTTATGCTTTCCCATAGGCTTCTATTATGACGGATTTCCGTCCTATGGATTCCGTTATTTTCCGTTATAACGATGTTATAACGGAAAGCTAGAACGGAATCCCTAACAGTGATGTGAAAGAGCCCTATCATGTATGTTTGCAATTATTCACTGATGAATTAAGAATGTAGTTAATCAAGTGATGTATAAATATATGCACTTGCACTTTGTAATTCACTTGGCTTGAGAAAGGTTGCGTGAGGGGACTGAAACGTCGCTGTGACATGTGAATAAATACACTTGTTTTTTTCACCATTTACAGAGGAATGCCGTGAATTTTTGTGTATATACAGTATATATATATATATATATATATATATATATATATATATATATATATAATATATACTAGCTGAAGGACCTGGCTTCGCCCGGGTATATTTAATTTATTTCTTTTACTGTTTGTGTGTGTGTGTCGTTAAAAGATATCGAGAGTGGCCTCTACAGAGGCCCGCCCCTTTAACAGTCACCTCTACAGCGGCCAGCCCCTTTAACAGTCACCTCTACAGCGGCCAGCCCCTTTAACAGTGACCTCTACAGCGACCCGCCCCTTTAACAGAGACCTCTACAGCAGCCCGCCCCTTTAACAGTGACCTCTACAGCGGCCCGCCCCTTTAACAGTGACCTCCACAGCAGTCCGCCCCTTTAACAGTGACCTCTACAGCAGCCCGCCCCTTTAACAGTGATCTCTACAGCAGCCTGCCCCTTCAACAGTGACCTCTACAGCAGCCTGCCCCTTTAACAGTGACCTCTACAGCTGCCCACCCCTTTAAAAGTGACCTCTACAGAAGCCCGCCCCTTTAACTGTGACCTCCACAGCAGCTAGAGTGGCCACTGTCTTCACCCCAGAAAGCCAGACCTCACCGGCCATTCCCCCAAACGTGAAACAGCGCTCCCAGTTCCCATGAAGACACATCACTAAACATGAGGCCACGCCCCCCCTGGCTCCGTGAAGACAAGGAGGAGAAGCTGTCTGAGTGTGAGCTACTGAAAGGGTGGACATCCCTGTGTCTGTCCAGGCACTGCGTCGGACGGAGAACAGGTAGCCAGAAAACTGGACTGTCCAGCCTAAAGCCGGACATCTGGCCACCCTAACATCAGCCTGCCCCTAGGGTGGCCAGAGGTCTTGTTTTAGGCTGGACGGTCTGGCTTTCAGACTCCCTGTCCTCTGTCATGCGCAGGGCCTGGATGGACACAGCAGCAGCACTGTACAGTCTGAGCAATGAGCTGCAGGGAGAAAGTCACCCTCCCCCCACCCCTGCAGCTGACAGAAGGTGATTTTTACCAATATTTTTAATCCCGGTCAAATGCAGCATGGAAGGGGCGTGGCCTGACTGAGTCAGGGGCGTGACTTAGTGGAATCTGGGGGTGGTGGTTTTAAGTCCTTCTTTTGACGGTGGCCGGAATTACAGGTCGATGCCATAGTAATTTAGGAGGAAGGTGGGTAGCAGTGGAAGAAAACATCTTTTATTATTACTGAACAGTAAATATGTAAAATTTACATTATATGAGGTAATGATTGATGATGAGTTAGTCTAAAACATAAATTATAGTTATGGTAACCGGGAACACCCATTTACCATTGTTATCCACAGTGCTCTGCCTCTTTAATGTAGACCTAAAGCAGTGAACTGGCTAGGTTGTCATAGAAACTTGATGTGTGCCTGTGAGCTTCTATTGGCTGATAAGGGTCATGTGACCAGGCTACTATTGGCTAATGCATTTTTTGGGAATATCTCAGGAACGGTACGTCCTGGAGAGTTGAAAACTGTTCTAAAACCTTCCTGGACACCTGATGTACATGTGTGCCAAATTTTGTGATTGTAGCTGCAGCGGTGCGGATTCCTTTAGCGGACATACACACACACACACACACACATACACTCAGCTTTATATATTATATATATATATATATATATATATATATATACATACATACACTTTATTTCATTAGTATAGGGATGACAAAACTGTTTAGTAACTTTTCAGGTAAGCTGCAAAAGAGGCCAGTTTGTGGGGTTTGTGTCCTGGATATATCTAGACACTGCACTTTCCAGCTGGTATGATCCAGGCAGCAGCATCTCTTTCCTTCTTCATGCCACAGATTAACCGTTGAGGAAGGTCCGGGTGGGTTCTGTGAGTCAAGGCTATTAGACATTACTTGCACTTACCTGGATCTTTTCCTGGAGATACAGACATAGTAATACAATTATGAACTAATTTGCATCATATATTTAGTGTGCCCCATGAAAGTGCATGGGTCTGCATCTAATGCGGAAAGCAACATACAGTCGTATGAATGAGCACTTTGACTTCACTGCTAGGTTTTCGCCATAGCAACCCTGTTGGTCAATATTAGAGAAGAGTGAAGTTTTGAAAAAATTTGATTCTGACAATTTGCCGAACTTTGTCAAGAAATACTATTTGTTATGCATTAATTTGATTAATTAATCAGTTATACCAGTATGTAACTGTAGCTGAGGGAATGTGTGGAGCAGGCTTTTGCAGTGAGTCAGCTCCATATGTAGTGGGTGTCGGCTGTATAATACAGCAGGCACCCGGACAAAATAACAAGGAATGGCAATTCCCGCCAAATCCAGTTGTTTAACCCCTCAGATGCTGCAAACAATACTGATTGCAGCATTTGTGAGGTAAGGCTAAGGGATGCAGCTCCCTCTGCCTTCCGATCGGAGCCCCTGCATTGAAACCGTGGGGCTCTGATTGGTTACCATGGGGGCCTGGACACTTTTGAAGCTTTCCATGGCTTCCATGGTAACCTCCCTTCTGCACTGTACATGAGGCACAGCTCATCAAGGAGCCCGTCAAATTGCTATTCAGCCTAATAGATGTTTATTAGGGTAAATAGGACAAGGGAACAAAAGATCCCAGGTTCGAGCCCCCTAAGGGGGTTAAAAGTTATTCAATGATAATCACGCCATCTAAGAGGTAAGGCAGAGGTATGTAGCTCCCTCTGCCTTCAGATCGAAGCCACTGCAGTGAAACTGTGAGGCTCTGATCAGTACCATGGCAGCCTGGACACTTTTGAAGCTTCCCATGGGTGTCATGGTAACCTCCCTGATGCACTGTGCATAAGGCACAGACAGGGCCGGACTGGGACTGAAATTCAGCCCTGGCATTTTGAAATCAAAGAGGCCCACATGCCTCGACTTTTTAAAGTCACAGCCAACCCTTTTAGAGGCCCTAAAAATTATTAAAATATAATAATTTAATAAACGTAAACCACACCAAACAAGGTAAATAAACCACCCCCTGCAGAGAGAGATGGAAAAGCTATATCTCCTGATAGGGTACGGGTCTAGAACTCAGACCCGGACTGATCAAAACTTTTGATACGTCTCTGTGATTGACAGATTGATGTGTAAAGGTCCTTGTACACGGGCCGATTATCGGCCGAAAAAGCGCTCCTAGGAACGGTAGTGCCGATAATCGGCCCGTGTAAAAGTGGCCCTAATCAGCCGACGAACGAGTAAAACGCTCGTTCATCGGCTGATTGGATCTTTTGGTTTGTACAAAAGATCCAATCTGTCGGGCGCACATCACCCTGTGTAAACTAACCTTTTCCCTCCTAACATTACGTGTATCACTACAAAACATACAGGGTAAGGCTACATTCACACCACAGTTGTTTTTGCAGCCTCCGATCTGCATATTTTGCAAAACAAGGATAGGCATTGTTACAGTGGATCTGCAAAAAAAACGGATGCCATACGGAACATCATCCTTTTTTTGCGGATACGCAATTTGCAGACCGCAAAACACAATGTTCGTGTGAATGTAGCCTAATACAGCGCCTCATACCTCGTACATCCAGTATAATACAGCACCCCATACCTCTTACATCCAGTATAATACAGCGCCCCATACCTCTTACATCCAGTATAATACAGCGCCCCATACCTCTTACATCCAGGGGCGGGCTGGGCCGGGGGGCAGGAGGGCAGATGCCCCCCGGGCCGGTGTATGTCAGGGCCGCCGCGGCTCCTGAACTCAATTGTATCTGCATCCACTAGATGCAGATACAATTGTGCCAGTAACAGCCAGCGCAGGCGGAGCAGGGAACCTCTGGTTCCCTGCTCCGCTACTCCCGGTGGCCGGCGCTCTGATGTGACGTAGGCAGCGCGATGACGTCATCGCGTCGCCTGCGACGTTCCTCAGGAGCAGCCCCGCCAGAAGAGGCCGGGTCTGCATCATGGGACCGCGCCTGGACAGGTGAGTATTAACTGCCCTCTCCCTACATGCACCCCTTAACCTAATACTGCCCCCTGCCTCCCTATACTGACCCCCCCATACTGGCCCTGCCTTACCCTAACCTTAATACTGGCCCTGCCCACCTAGTACTGACCAACCTGCCTTACCCCTGACCCTAATACTGGCCCCTGCCTGACCCCTAACCCTAGTACTGGCCCCTGCCTGACCCCTAATACTGACCCTGCCTGACCCCTAACCCTAGTACTGGCCCCTGCCTGACCCCTAAACTGACCTGCCTGACCCCTAACCCTAGTACTGGCCCCTGACCTCTTAATACTGACCTGCATTAACTTATAACCCTAATATAGGCCCCTGACCCCTAATACTGGCCCTGCCTGACTCCTAATCCTAGTACTGGCCCCTGACCTCTAGTACTGGCCGCTGACCACTTATTTTGGCCCCTGACCCCTACCCTAGTACTGACCTCTAACCTTGGACCCCTAACCCTGATACTAGCCCCTTACCCCCTAGTACTGATCCTAATACTGGCCTTGCCTGACCCCCTAATACTGGCCCTGTCGCACCCCTAAGGCTACTTTCACACTTGCGTCAGCCTGATAATACAACCGTCTGCATCCGTTCTGAATGGATCCGTTTGTATTATCTTTTACATAGCAGAGACGGATCTGTTCAGAACTCCATTGAAAGTCAGTGGGGGACGGATCCGTTTACTATTGTGCATGAGTAAACGGATCCGTTCCCATTGACTTACATTGTGGTCATGACGGATCTGTTTCCATTCTGCTCAGTCAAGCGGACACCAAAACGCTGTCAGAGCGGAATGGAGACGTAACGGAGGCAAACTGATGCATTTTGAACGGATCCTTATCCATTCAGAATGCATTAAGGAAAAACTGATCAGTTCAGGGCCGTTTGTGAGAGCCTGGGACTGATCTCACAAACGGATCCTGCTGACGCAAGTGTGAAAGTAGCCTAACCCTAGTACTGGCCCCTGACCTCTAATACTGGCCCCTGACCCCTACCCTAGTAATGACCTCTAACCCTGGACCCCTAACCCTAATCCTGTCCCTAACCCTAATATTGACTGCTAATACTGACCCCTAATACTTTCCCTATCTCTAATACTACGCCATACAGACCCCTAACCCTCACATACCTGATATGTGAGGTATGAGGTATAATAGATGTAGTGTGTACAGATATATAGTATATACAGCAGTGTACTGATATGTGAGGTATAATAGATGCAGTGTGTACAGATATATAGTATATACAGCAGTGTACTGATATATGAGGTATGAGGTATAATAGATGCAGTGTGTACAGATATATAGTATATACAGCAGTGTACTGATATGTGAGTTATGAGGTATAATAGATGTAGTGTACAGATATATAGTATATACAGCAGTGTACTGATATGTGAGTTATGAGGTATAATAGATGCAGTGTGTACAGATATATAGTATATACAGCAGTGTACTGATATGTGAGGTACGAGGTATAATAGATGCAGTGTGTACAGATATATAGTATATACAGCAGTGTACTGATATGTGAGGTACGAGGTATAATAGATGCAGTGTGTATAGATATATATTATATAAACTGCTGTATATACTATATATACCCACTGCATCTAGCTTGTCATGTGACCGTTAGCAACTTGTAGCCAGTGACGTCTCACCCACTGCATTCTAGCTTTTACCGAGTATTATAATACAGTGTGTGTATGCTGTATTCAGGGGGCACTCAGAAGAGGCACTATACACAAATGGGCACATATACTGCAAGAGGCACAATACATAAAGGGGGCACACTGAAGGGGCACTATACAGAAAGGGGCACATATAAGAGGCACGTTTTATAAGGGGCACCAAGCATGTGGCACTAGCATTAGGGGCACTGTGTGTGGCGCTATATACAGAGGGCACAGGGCATATGACACTATATACAGAGGGCACAGAGCATGTGGCACTATATACAGAGGGTAAAGGGCATATGGCACTGTATACAGAGGGCACAGAGTATGTGGCACTATATATAGAGGGCACAGGGCATATGACATTGTATACAGAGGGCACAGAATATGTGGCACTATATACAGAGGGCACAGAGTATGTGGCACTATATACAGAGGGCACAAGAGTATGTGGCACTATATACAGAGGGCACAGAGCATGTGGCACTATATACAGAGGGCATATGGCACTGTATACAGAGGGCACAGAGTATGTGGCACTAATGCTACTGTTATATTCAGGGCACAGAATGTGGCACTAAGATGAGTTTGTGTCAGTATGCAGGGTGCCAATGTGTTGGTAAAGCGTGAAGCTGAAGACATCTTCTCGGCAAAATCTGAAAAGCTGCATTGTGGATGGGAGGAGTCGTCATGGTGGTCTGAACCAGATGGGGAAGGAGGACGTCACCTGTAAGTCACTAAATGGAAATGATTATTCTGCTACTGACTGTGTATGATGGGAGCTGTAGTCACCTGGATGATCTACAGCTGATGATGGGTGGTAGCATGCTGTTTTGCGCAATAACTCCCAGCATCCCTTTACACTTGTTCAGGCCATACTGGGAGCTGTAGTTTCATATGGCGAGGGCTGACCTGACTACTCAGATGGTATCTGTACTAAACATTTAAAATCTGGTGCTGTATTTATGTATTGAACTTGGTTCTGGTGCTGTATTTATGTATTGAACTTGGTTCTGATGCTGTATTTATGTAGAGGACTTGGTTCTGTGCTGTATTATGTAGAGAACTTGGTTCTGGTGCTGTATTTATGTAGAGAACTTGGTTCTGGTGCTGTATTTATGTAGAGAAATTGGTTCTGGTTCTGTATTTATGTATTGAACTAGGTTCTGGTGCTGTATTTGACTTATGGGTTTGGTTCTGGTGCTGTATTTATGTAGTGAACTTGGTTCTGGTTCTGTATTTATGTATTGAACTAGGTTCTGGTGCTGTATTTGACTTATGGGTTTGGTTCTGGTGCTATATTTCTTGTTGATTTTGTTGCTGTATTTGACTTATGGGCCTGGTTCTGGTGTTGTAATTCATGCAGTGAACTTGTTCTGGTTCTGTGTTGACTTCTAGGTTTTGGTTCTGGTGCTGTGTGTATGTAGTGATCTTGGTTCTTGCTCTGTATTGTGTGTTAAACAGACATCTGATGCTATACGTCTAATACTATCCATTCACATTTGCGTTTGGGTCACAGATTCTGTTAAAAAGACCGGGCAGAAAAGTTCTGCATGCAAGACCTTTTTGCCCGGTAAAAGAGCAGCATCCTGAGCAGACCCTATTGTACTTAATGGAGTCTCTTAAAGGGGTATTCTCATCTTAGACAATGGGGGCATATCGCTAGGATATGCCCCCATTGTCTTATAGGTGCGAGTCCCACCGCTGGGAACCCGCACCTATATCCAGAACGGAGCGGGGAGCGCTGCGCCTGGAGGACCCCAGGTTTCCGGGAGTCCGGCCACCACCAGGCGCAGCTCCCCGGCGCCGCTCATAGAAAATGAATGGGAGCCGGGCCGTGCATGCGCGGTGCGCTCCCATTCATTTCTATGGGAGCCGACGGAAGTAGCCGAGCCAGCGCTCGCCTATTTTTCGGCGGCCCCCATAGAAATGAATGGAGGGCGGCTGCGCATGCACAGTGCGCCCTCATTCACTTCGGGGGCTCCGTTCTGGAAATAGTGCGGGTCCCAGCGGTGGGACCCGCACCTATAAGAACAATGGGGGCATATCCTAGCGATATGCCCCCATTGTCTAAAATGAGAATAACCCTTTAAGCTCAGGGGTTGGTAAATCTGGTCCCTCTAATGATCAGGCTGTTGCTACGGACTCAGCCATGTTCTGTATCTGGGATCCAACATGAAAACACAACCAGCTGCCGCCTTTTAACTATTTAAAGCCTATTTACCTATACCGGCTTTATGGTAGGCGGAGTTAAACAGGTTAAGGGTGGGCCGCTACACATGGGCCAGTGCTGTGTGCTTGCCCCCCAGGCTAAAATTTGCCAGCCAGCCCCTGCTTACATCCAGTATAATACAGCGCCCCATACCTCTTACATCCAGTATAATACAGAGCCCCATACCTCTTACATCCAGTATAATACAGCGCCTCATACCTCTTACATCCAGTATAATACAGCCCCCATACCTCTTACATCCAGTGACGTCTCCTCTAATATAGATCTTCTCTTTCCTCATCTTCTCCTTTCAGACCAGACGCCATTTTTCAGCCATTTCTCATCTCTGCAGTTTGACAGAAAAAAAATCTTAGTTTACTACTTTTCCATCATCATCCCGTCTTCTGGACAAATCATCCTACCACCCCCAGTACTGTGCTACTAGTACCACACAGATAGTGCCCTTCAATAATTATTGGCACACAATGCCCTAAAATAACTGCGCCCAGCAAATAGTGTCCCGTAATAGTGTGAACATAACGTCCCCCAGAAATAACTGCGCCTGGATACTGTGCCCAGCGGTGCCCCCCACAGTAATAGTGCCCCCCAAAGTCCCAACTAATAATTCTCTGCCAGAGTGCACTTGTTAGTAATAGTGCCCCCCAACAGTACAATGTCCACCCCACTGTGCCCCAGAAGTAATAATGCTTTCCAACGTGCCAGTAAGAAGTGCCCCCAAAATTTCACTCCAAATATGGTGCCAGTAAGAAGTGCTCCCCACCCATAGATGCCCCCCAAATTATGTGCCAGTAAGAAATGCCCCCAGTGCCCCATGAGCCAGTAAAAATGGCCCCAAGTGCCTATAATAATGCCCCCAGTGCCAGTAAAAATGCCCCCATGTGCCCCATGTGCCAGTAAAAATGCCCCCCAGTGCAGTAAAAAATGCCCCCAGTGCCCCATTGTGTCAGTAAACATGCCCCCATGTGCCAGTAAAAATGCCCCCCCAGTGCACAGTAAAAATGTCAGTGCCAGTAAAATGCCCCCAGTGCCAAGTAAAAATGCCCCCAGTGCCCCATTGTGCCAGTAAAAAATTGTCCAGTAAAATGCCCCAGTGCCCATAAAATGCCCCCAGTGCCCCCATTGTGCAGTAAAAATGCCCC